>VXAZ01004530.1:102387-192605 GCA_013399875.1 Gymnorhina tibicen
CGCGCTCCGCCTTCTGAGCGCCGGGGAAGGGGCACCGCGGCTCGGGGCTGGCGGGCAGCGCTGGCGGGCAGCGCTGGCGCGGGCGGAGGACATCAGAAACTGGAGCCGAGGAACCCTAAAGCGAAGGCAGGTGGCCCTGCTGACAGAGCTGGAGCCGCCGCCTGGCTCTCGATCCCTGCGGAGCGAGGCCGCCCTCGGCTGCGCGCCCTGACGGAGCCGAGGTTCCCCTCCGCGCTCCAGCCTTTTCCCCGCCCGGGGTCGTGGCACCGCTCCCGCCGCGACCATCTGTACCGAGTGTGGACCTGTTCCCCTCGGTGCTCGCAGCCTCCCTCAGGGCCGTTCTCCGCGCAGGCTGCGGGTGCCCGGCAGCCCAGCACCCCCCGGGATGTGCGGCTGTGCCCGTGCGAGCGGGTCGGGGCTCTTCGGCTGCGGAAGGGTTAACGCTCATTAGCAGCAGCACGGGGAAGCTGCTTGTATCCACCTACCCCTCAGCTGCTCTATGTAATTACTCATGGTTTGGATTATTTCTTGCTTGGGTCCGCTGAATTGTGCTGCCTTTGAAACGCTTTTCTGCGGTTAAGATATTGCAAGGCAAACAAAAATCGCTCGCTCTTCTTTCTGTTGTTGTTTCAATACGGTATGTAAATTGTAGGTT
This sequence comes from Gymnorhina tibicen, assembly GCA_013399875.1. Lineage (NCBI taxonomy): Eukaryota > Metazoa > Chordata > Aves > Passeriformes > Artamidae > Gymnorhina > Gymnorhina tibicen. The sequence goes on from VXAZ01004530.1 coordinate 103,043, forward strand.
AAAAAAGCTCAAATTACGTATTTCTGTGCAAAGTGGGGTTTTGTGTTGACATACGACCAGACAGCTTTTTCTCTGCCCATTTGTTTAGTTCATGTGTTAAATATTCTTTCTGTACTGCAGCTCCACTTTTCTGTATTGATTTTTGTTAACTGTTTTGTGGATTAATTGGTTGTAATCAGCCTCAACTTTCTGATTTTTTCTTTCCCATGGCTTAATCTTTTTGAGATTCAGGTTTCCAGAGACACGAACTTTAAAAAATGCTCAACTGCTTGACTAGATCAGGTGATGCTTTGCAGCTCATGTTTTCTCATATTTTAGTCACACCTTTTGCTGGGAAATATCCTTAGGATAATATTGCAGTATTGGTTTGAGCGCAGTTTTAGTATTGTCAAGGCAAAAATTTGGCAAACATTGGCATTTCTTTACTTGTGAATCAGATATGAATCATTCTTGTCTTCTGTGAAATGTGTATTTTGCAAACTTACTAGTCTGGGCAAGTAAACTTCAACCTACAGGTTGCTTGGAAAATGCTTGTGTTCGCTAATTCTGGCATGTGACTGATTTTGTTTTTTCTCTGCCAAGGTGGTGGAAACCTATCTTGCATTACACAGACAAGTGAGATCTGGATTTTGCCTTAATATTGTCCAGATAAACAGGTTTATTTTAATAAAGTTTGTGTTATCACCAAAAAGCTTGAAGAGGTGTTTCCCCCATCTCTTTAATTATGTGGGATTATGCAACACATCGGACTTTCCTAAATACTCAGTTTCCTAATGGGTAGGTTCTCTCTTCTCCAAGAATTTTCAAATTTGATTGATTATAATTTAAAGCAGCGTTTGCAATTAATTACTTTGTTATGCCATGCTTTTTTTCAGGTAAATCTTCAACCTTTTCTGTATGCTATAAAAGGCTTTTCATTATATTCTTATTTAGCTTTAAAGTACATAGCAAGTAGCAGTAACTCCCTGGCAGATCTAACATACAGGTCTCCTTATATACAGGAACACAGCTGGCAACTTTAGTGATCTCTGCTCTTTTATAGTTGTGGCTTTTAAATTATTTTTAAAATATCAGTGTCATCAAGAGCATGACCATTAAACTTTCCAGTAAGAGAAAAGGGTCAGATTTTTTCTCTCTCACATGGTGCAGTATATCTCAGTTCTGACTAGTTGTACTGTCATAATTTGTGTCCTTCGTTATCATTAAGAACGGAATAGCATACCTTGGTCTTTAACTGCAGAGCTTTCCTTAAGTTGAGCTCCTTGTATCCCTCACTATATCAGTGGCATAATTAATACTCTGTAGTTGGCTTAGATTACAGTCCAAGGGATGCAAGGTAAAAAGATAACAGCTACATCTCAGAAGTGGCCAACTCCTCATCTCAAGTCCTTGTTTGTGCTACCTTGCCAGCTATCTTGTTAAGAACTAGCAGCTGGTACAGTTCCCTGGTTGAGAAACCCAGACTGTGAGTGGGTTAAAAGCATATTGTGAGTGGGCTAAATACATCATGTTTATAGCGTCCGTAATTTTCAGCTATCTCAAGTCTGGCATCAGCAAGTAAAGATGAGAAATGGTATCTATGTGTGTTACAAACCTCTCAAGATGTTTTGCTGTGCAAGGCTTCTGTTGCCCCTGAAGCAGTGACTTTTCCAGTCAGTGAGACAGTTTCCAAGGTGGCATCAGCTGTAAGGTCATGGCTTGTGGATTCTCCTGCTCTGACACTTGGCTCCTGGTAGTACCCTTTCTTCATGCAGCTTTTAACCCACGTATTGCACTGAGGCTTTGTGCAGTAAGCTAACAATCAGTTTTGAGTTGAAGTCCTGTTAAAGGCTGTCTTTGCAACACCATGAGCTTTCTCTTTGAAAGCTGGAAAACTAAAAAGATCATTAAGAACTAAGCTATAGAACTATAAGGATTCATGTGGTGGTGGCAGTCTTCTAATATAATCTTGGCCATCTAAAAGCTGTGTTTATCTAGGAAAATCACTTAAGCTCAGTCTGCAGGTCAGCTAGGAAAGGACAACCTTCAAAAGGCAATTCTTGGCAAATTTTCTGAACTATTAGTTGCATTACCAAAAAAAAAAAAAAAAGATAAAATACTCAACTGCAAAACCAGATTATTTTGTCCTCAGATGTCTTAGTACATTTCTTTGGAGACTAACATGACGGATGTTTTCCTACAGGATTGTCAATTCTGCTAATGGATGTAATAACTTCACAAGTGGTTAACCTCAGGGAAGGAACGCCTGTCTTTGTATGTGTTGGGTATGAGCATGTGTTGTCTTCAAGACCATAGCTGTAATTATGACCACAGGAATTTGAGTCCTAGGAAATTAGAAGCCGTACAACTGGGCTTGTACATCTGGCAACTTTAGGGATTAAATCTTTGCTCTTTGTAGGTGGTGAAAGGTTTGCCAGGACCTTAAACAGGGCCAGAAATCCATCTACAGGTGTCTATATGGGTGACTGCTTTCCAGGTAGGCATTATGTATCCCCTATTGACTTCAGCCATCAATTTTCACTGTCTTCTAAATGTGCAAATAAGGTGGACAGTGTGAAATGTCCTAGTTTTTTAAAAACTGAAAGGGGGGTTACATTTCAGAAATTGTGATTCAAAAAATTGAAAAAACACAATCCTCTGGAAATACCAGGGGACACATATCAGTGTTCCAGGATTCTCTTCTTTTCTGAAAAAACTATGGATGCAAATACGTGAGCACATTATTTAGAGCAGGAATGCACTTTTAAAATTAATATCCTGATCGCCTGCATTTCTGCAGTTCAGTTTGCATCTCAGAGCACGTAAACTGATTTTGTTTGGGATAAAACTGAGCAGAAGGAAGAGCTCGTTTAATGTACTCCAAGTGCTAATGCAAATTCAGTCTACAGGATCATTTTGGACATAATTGTTAAGTAAAAACCACAAAAAAGGTAGTGTGAAAGCTGTGCCCTTAATGCTAAATATTTCACTCTACCACTCTGCTCCTACTGATAAGGTTTTATGCTGTTTATTAGTGTAAATAATAATAGTGTAAACTTAGGATACAGTCTCTTGACCAACCTGACAACTCATTTTTAAATTTAGCATAATCATTAGTATGTATTGACAGAAAAAAATACAAGAAAAAGAATAAATATCATAGCAAAATGCTAAGAGTTAAGAGCAGACATCAATGCTAGGACAATGTATCGCTTAGATAAACATAGGAAAAAGTAGTGCTTTCTTTCATAGGAAATAATCTTAAAAGAAGTAGGTTACTGAAATGTATAGCTGTCTTATACATCAGTTCTATAGAGGTGCAGTTTCTGAAGGGAAACCATAAAATTATAGAGCTTTTACTCTCATCCCAAAAATTCTTCTGAAGGTGCTTTTTTGACAGGAAGTATTTCCCAAAATGTTGAAAATATTTCTCAGCAGTGATATAGTAAGGTTTGTCAGTCAGCTACAGTGAAATGTGTGGAAATACGTGTAAGACTTTCTTAAAGTTTACACCCTTAGTTGTGAAAAAGACATGCAGGTCTAAGTTAGTTACCATAATCTCCTTGGAGGGGGATTCACCTCACTTGAAAATAGATCAGGCAAAGGATCCTCTGGAGATGTTGTGTTCCTTCTATTGACTATAAACAGAGCATCAGGTGACTATCTCAGATGTCTGGCTGGGTGTCTGGAGTTCAATGAGGTGTGATTCATCTTGCTTTATTAAGGTAACTGAACTAAATGTCTCAGCACAATTCCTTCAGCTTGAAACAGAGGGCAGAACTGACCAGTGTGCTTCAAAATCCTACAGAGGTGCTCTAGTAGTTCAAAACTGTCCTGATATTCAAAGAGCAGACAGTGTGCTCCAGAGCTGAGATTCAAAGTGGAGCTCCTGGTCCAAGGGCAGCAGACCTGCCTGGTGAGCTAGAGAGAAAGGATGTCTTTTTGCTGAGCAGTTTCTTGATTCATTATGCTCTTTTAGGCCAAGTTTTAGTTGGCATTTATAGACATGAATATTTATAGAAACCAATTCTCTCTGTGGGCTCTTGGGTTTGCCAGCTGTGAAATGAAATGAAAGAATTATCTTCAATGTATTTTTGAATTAGGGGGTGGCTATATGATACAGTAATTTTGCTATCTGAATCAAGGGCCTCTGGTGAACAGAAGGTACTATTTCACAGAACTTCGTGGTGGTTTTGTGGTTGTGTGGGTGATGGAAATGCATGAAAAAACCTCTACTAAGCATTTTTGAAGAGAAAAAGGATTACTAGCTGCAGAACTGAAACTAGAGCTGGTCAAGCTCCACAGCACAAGGCCAGTTTATTTTCTAATAGAGCAGTTTCAACTGAATAGCTGTAGGGAAGAATTTGGTCTATGAAGTTTAATGATTAGTGGCTGTTTAGTTGCCAGCTGCTCTTAAGGACAGAAACTTGCCAGCAGAAATGCTCCTTTCTCTCTGATCCTTGCTAGGTTGTTTCAAGTTCACCACAGTTCAAGTATTTACCTGGCTAAAACTTATATTGTATATATAAAAATTATACGTGGCAAAAACATCAGGTACATGCAAATTGTACAGTACGTGAGTTAGCATGAGGAATGAGATCTCAGTTGGTAGGTTCAAGTATTTACCTGGCTAAAACTTATATTGTATATATAAAAATTATACGTGGCAAAAACATCAGGTACATGCAAATTGTACAGTACGTGAGTTAGCATGAGGAATGAGATCTCAGTTGGTAGGTTCAAGTATTTACCTGGCTAAAACTTATATTGTATATATAAAAATTATACGTGGCAAAAACATCAGGTACATGCAAATTGTACAGTACGTGAGTTAGCATGAGGAATGAGATCTCAGTTGGTAGGTGCATGGATTACTTTGGGGGCATTCACAGCCAGAATCGCAGATGCCAGTGACGAGGATAAAACTGAAATAGAATAGATTTGACAGATCTGGGCTTTCCTCTCCTAAATAACACGTCTCTGACCTCTGCAGTTTAATCATCCAGTCTCTCTGAATGGAGGCAGCTGTATTAGTTCACCACACTACATGTGGGCTCAGAGCTTGACATCAGCATTCACTCTTTTTTTCCCAGAAAAGTTTGCAGATTCTCCCTGTATCCAATCCAGGCTATTGAAATGAATATGCTTGGAGCTAAGGTTGACTGAGGGTAGCCACAGATCTTTGGGAGCTACAGCTCCAAACAGTTACATTAACTCTTCAGTGACACTGAAACAGACACTAACTTTCAAGGGATAATACTTTCTTTTCAGGAAGTATGTCTTGAAAAATAATATGACGTTCTTCTAATTCTGCTAATTTTGAGTAGTTTCTAATATGCTTTTGTGTCTGTGTGAATTATGTGTCAAATCTACAACTCTGACACAGTGAGTTTTGGTAACAGAGTGTCCCTTTGTGGGCCTATGCCTTTATGAAAGAGGAAGTAAATACCTCAAATATTTTAAAATCTACTTGTCTGCATCCCACTGCCAAAACTCGTCCACTGGATATGGCAGCCATTGCTGCCACTGGATATGGCAGCCGTTGCCACTGGATTCAGCATCCCCAGAGCTGGCAAGAGAGCAGTAACACTGCATTAGCATTGCCATGAACTGGCATTTCCACATATGATAATGCTGTGCTACTGACACTTACTGTGGGCTGAGGAACAGAATAACCATGGTCACTTTTGGCTACATAAGGCTGGGTGGGAAGTGGGGTGGCCTGACCACATTGCTTCCATTTCCAGAACAGGTTCAGAAAGCAGCCATGCTGTCAAACACACTGCACTGCTGGGAGTGTTACCTAGGAGGGGTTGCACAGGCAGGATATTCAGATTGCAAACCTTTTAATGAAGAAAGGCCTTGCTGGTATGACCTGAGTGCCCAGCATCCATCTCCAGTGCTTTATATTGTTTTGTTCAATGAAGTGAGTGAAGGCTTCATAAAGACTTTTTTCTTTGTTTTCCTGACTACACTCTAGAGTTTTCAAGGCAACAGTAAACCTGTCTTAAACTTGTGGTGACTTGGATGGAAAGGGAGCCTTGGGGTTTCTTTGGTGTTTTCTGGTTTTGTGTTTTGTTGGGTTTTTTTTACACAGTTGCTCTACTAAAGCACGTGCATAACACAAAAGAGGTCATGCATTAACCAGAAAGAAGTATACACGATATCTGACGGCACTCAGAAATGGAACATGAATTAAATTCTTGTCTAAAAATTTGGGATACTGCATTACCCAAGCCCAGCTGAGAGCTAGAATATGTTCATGACTTCACTTGTCTTACCATGGGAGTCTCATCGTACTCTCTAAGTTTCCATAGCATAATGTAAGGGAAGGAGAGCCCAGTTCTAACTATATAGAATGGCTGGTCACCTGCTGCACTTAAGCTTTGCATTATTTCCTCTTCGTTAGGAACTGTTGTGATAAGACAAGGAGTAGTGGATACAAACTGAAAGAGGGGACATTTAGGTTAGACATAAGGAAGAAATTCTGTACTGGGAGGATGTTGAGACACTGGATGCCCCAACCCTGGCAGTGTTCAAGGCTGCATAAGATGTCCCTGCCCATGGCAGGGGGTTGGAACTAGATGATCTTGAAGGTCCCTTTCCAGCTTTAACATTTTGATTCTGTGATTAAATGATAAAATAAATGTCAGCTATTTGAAACTGAAGCATTAGTTTTTTTGAGCAGGAAAGAACAGGGAAATGCCTTGCTGTACATTTATGTGCTTTTCCCTTTCTTTTTTTCTGAGTATTGATTTGGTGTATCCAACTAAATTATTCTGTATCCTCAGAACATGGAATTTCAAAAGATTGAGCCACATTCCTATGTCTGTGTGAAAACTGGAGGTTTTTTTCCATGCACCTATAAATAGTGGTTTTACTTTTGGTTCTGTGTAGCCTGTGCATGTACACACACCTACAGCACTTGTGCCCCACTGGCTCAAGCCAGGCATACAAGAAGGTGCCACGGCAGAAGCTTCCCCAGCAAATGGTTTGGTCTCTGGGAACCTTCCCCAGGGTGTCTGCACAGCTCTGTCATGCACCCAATATGCAGTGTTCCCTGCTATTCCAGTTTTGACAGTTTACTTTGGCAGTAATGTCCCTACCATTGAGTGATGAGCCATTGTCCCACTCTGTGGGAGCTGGTAAATACGAATTTTGGTGTATAATACTACACATTTTTTAACACCCTGAATGTTTTGTAACTGGGAACTTGTGTCAGATTAAAAGATGAGCATCTCATGGAAGCTATGCAGTAACATTGGTATTAATTATTTGATGCCCTTGAGCATGAGGTGCAACCAGTCCTCCTTCCTGCAGCTGGTATCAGACTTGCAGTGTCTCCCTGTTGGAGCTTCCTCAGCAAAATACTGAGTGTAATAAAACACAAGTGATTTGCTGCCTCTATATGCAAGAGAGGCCTGCACCATTCTCACCAGGTACCTCTGCATCACTTAAAATATCTCACCTAGATAGATGGCAACAAATCTTGGATTCCTCTTTTGGAATGCACAATTCCATTCCTCTTTTGGTTGCCTGCTGTCTCACATGCGCTATCATCGGAGTACTACCATAGAGTACCACTTACTAGTGTGTGTTAGTAAAAACAAAACAACCCAAAACCTCAGTAAAACCAAACAACAAAAAATGAAGGATTTTCTCATACCCTCTGTTCTACATCATGCTAGTGTACCATGCATTCTTATGTTTCGACAACTAAACAAATACAATTGGACACAAATGCATTAGACAGCAAACATACTCTTTTGTACTGTCTATGAATATGACTTGTCAAGAACTTTGTTTCTACTTCAGATATATTTTTGGTAATATTCTATAAAATACTGGGTACCTTTAAATTCAATCTTTATACAAGCATTTTTTTTTTCTAGACCTGTTTTTTCCATTCTCTTGAAACAGGAGTAGCCATGCTAAAGGAATAGAACCATCATGTCTAATGGGCCTATATTTAGGCTGTCTAAAATAGAGAGTGACAACAAACATGATATTTGTGAGTTGCCCTGAAGGGCTGCAGTGTCCTGGCATCACGTTAAGTTGCACTTGACTCTCCAGACATTGGAAATGAGGAAAGACAGGTTGGATCATTGAAGGAATTTTCTGCTAGGGCAAACTTGTTCCCTGTGATACCTCTTCCAGAGTATTGGTTTTTGTCTGGCTTTAAATAATCAAGCAGGGTTTCCTTAAATTGGGAAACAATTTCACATTTTGATGTTGCCTTTATCTATAACAATCAAGAAGGATCTCCTCTGTAACAAAAATCCCTTTTTAAACTCTTTTCATTGGAAGGGTGATACTGATACGGATTAGAAGTTATGAAAGATGTCACATAGAAGTACAATTACAGAGAAATCATTTATATGTAAATAGTTGTTAGCTATATGGAAATACAAAAAAGGCTTGAATAGAAGATGACTTTTTCGCTCAGTGTTCCTAATCACCCTTTCGAGCCAACATTCAGCACAAGAAAACTTCTTTGCTTTCATTCAGGGCTGCATCACTTCCTCAATAGTCCTTGTCTTCCTGATACTTTCACAGTTGGATTCTGTGTTTTTCTCTCACTCTGAATCTGTTCTCCCGTTCTCTGCATACTCACAGCTCAGACAGATCAATGCCCATCCTCTCTGTAGGCATACAGCCTCCAGTGAAGCATCTCTGTCTACAGAATTCAGTTCCTCTCTTGTCTTGAATGTGGCTAGTGTTTGAGGGCTTGACTTCTTTCTTTCTTGGATTTTTTTTTGTTTGTTTTTTTTTTAACTCTTCCGCCAGCTTTCTTAGTCAAAATGAGAGTTTAACTGATACTGATTGATGGCAAATACATATACCCATCATCTTCAGTGAAGATGTTTTCACCCATCTTCTAGCATTTAACTTACTTGTAATCAGAAAATAAAGCCCTGATTTCATTTGTGAAATTGAAACTTGAGGCACAGGAAGAATTCTGCTGGCTCTCCTTTTACTGATGGAAGCAGGATCAGTTTTTGAGTTGTACAGTGAATACTTCAAATGCAGTAATTTGTTGTGATGCATCTAAGCAGTGCTGGAAAGTTAGTATCTGTCAGAACAGGATGGCATTTCATACAAGCCAGGCTGTGTGTTTCCTAAAAGAGTTTTTGTCATCCAGCATGATATTCCAGTAAACTTATGATCGCTTACACAGTTCCCTGTTTCTTTTGTCATTAGTCCCAGTATAGAAGAAGGACAGGTAGATAGGACTTCATGATCTGTGTTCACTTCTTGATGGCTGTCTTGAGTGATGTCAGGCTGCGATGGCACAGTTGGTTCTAGAGTGATTAACTGTAGAACATTATGCCTTTTGCATTAGTAAGATAACTTTAAAAAACCACTTGGATAATCATCACAACAGCAAATAAAGTACAGGAGCTTTTGGAGGGTTTGGTAAATGGAATACATCTGGCTAGCTTGTCTGTGCAGAATTGAAATGAGAACATATGAAAGCATCAATATCAGACGTTCAAACCAGGTTGCTCAGTGGGAATTTTCTTTTGAAACACGTGTTCCTTCTATGATTCGCTTTTTGAGGTTTAAAAGAAGAAATCAATTTGTAAACCCAGTTCCCTCCACATACTGTGGATTGGAGCATCAATTTTATAGTGTTGTGACTACTACAAATTCACCATCCTGAAGCAAAGAAAAATCTGTGACACATGTAAAGGGCAGGTGTGGAAGTCTGGGATCAGGGTGCTACTTTGGACTCCTGCGCTGTGGAGGCCTTGAGAAAACAAGGAAGAGTAGTAAGGACTATGTACCCACCTGCCCCTAAGGGGATGTTAGCAACCTCTCCTCCCTTACTGCATTTAGATTTCCTGTTGCCTACTGTTATTACCGACAGAATTTTGCTGAACAAAGTAAAACCTGATCTGAACTATTCTAGTCTTTGGGAAGAAAAGCCTTAAATTAGTGGGGTTTGTTCTATTTTTTCTCCTGTTTGTACAATACTGACTGGGGGGAAAAAAGTGCCAGATTTTAGAGATGCAAATGTTCTGCTAAACAAATTGACACATTGCTTCTTTCCTGTAATCTTGTCTCAGTCTAGTTTTATTGCACTGTTGCCCTATATGGTGAGAGAAGCATTTGACTGATTGTTGCCTCAGATTCTAGTTTGAGTTGAAAGGCTGGCAGTTTAGGAAGTTGTCCTTCAAGTTCCCATGCAATTACATGCCTGGAGGCTTCAGTTACACTTTGAATGAATCGTGTTCCCGGAGTGAGCTATATTGAAAGTCCTGAGATGCAGAACTTCTATTTTCCTAATGTGACTGGTGATGTGAACTATCACTGTCAAACATTTTGTCTCACATCCTCCCTTGGTTTTTGCCTGCTACATATTACTTCTAATCATAAAAATAAATTTAAAAAAAAATTTTTAAATTCCTGTTCTGTTTTGCACTGCTGGTCTTCTATAATGTCTTTCTACATTTCTCAAGTTTTTAGGAGTACAAGTATTAGAGGAGGTTGTACAATGTTTCTCCAGCATCAGATTTTGAATCGCTGTCTCTCATTATGAGGCATCCAGAATCCATGAAGTATTTCTGAGGCATGGCCTTGATAGAAGGAGAGACATTATTGCGTTCTGAACTGCCTAAATTTGCTGGTATTACCTGCGGGAGAGCATCTTGAGTATTTTCTCTCTGTGGAAAGCAGAGGAGCGTCTGTGGCAGATAAATTTTGGTGTAGAGAAAACAGCAGCTGTTGACCTTTCAGATATTAGCTTTGATGCAAATATTCCTGAGGGAGATGCTTATGACTTTCTTACCAATGCATCCTGTACAGACTCTCCTCTCTTACTGTCACTGAAATGTGAGCTTCCAGGAGAGCTGGGATGTGTGTTTGTGGCATGTGGTTTTATGTGTGCTGGTTGTGCTGGAGAAAATAAGGTCATTCCAGGTCACCTCAGCTTTAACACTGCTTCTGCCGTGGACTTACAGTGTGGATTTAGGCAGATGACTTAGTAGCTGTTGGACTAATTGGAATGGTCATTAGTGTGGCTGCACTGGGTCCTGGGCTCAGGAAGACCCCCAATCTGCTCTTCTGTCATTCTGTGTGCCAGATGGCTCCAGTCACCTTCAGTACCACACTCTGCCTCACTCCATCTCTGTCTAAAATCACCAGGAGACAGCAGCAATGACCTACCTTGTAATGACACAAAGTGGATTTGCCCTGGCTCTGCAGACACAGCACTGTCAATGCTCTTGTAACCGTTCCCTTAAGTGTTATCCACAATGGGAAAAGCCATCCTTTCTTCCAGAGAGGCTGCAGGAGTTTCATAAGGCATGCCCATTTGTCTCCCTTTGGGCCCTAATTCTTCCTTTCATATTGAGAGCTTTTGTGTGAGTGTTACATGGACCAGATAGTGACTGAGCTTCTTAAGCTACATCTGAACTCATATAAAAGCATATATCAGAGTAAGTAAAACTGGTCTAAGATCTAAAACAGAGTTTTACCAGAGACTTTTCTCAGGGTGATTTACAAGCTGATGGAGCTATATACATGGAGAAAATATTGTCAGTATTAAGAATACAATAATCAACCAAATATGATTTTATTCCTGTCATCATCTAGGTCATTCATAAGGTAATCTTGCCTCAGGCATTTAGGCAGAGGTTGGTAAATTTTTTTTTTTCAGTAAGAATGATATCCAAATCCAGTTCCTTTATTTCACTGGCTTTCTCAAGTTCATTGTTTTGCTTTTTTCCTGTTGTTTAGCACTATGTTTTGTTTATGCTGTTGCATCTTGAAGTACTTGGGACTTGGTTTTGATGCTCAAGAACAGAGTTCCAATTTGGAGTTTGTTTATTATTCAGATCATGATGTGCTGATGGTTGGTGTTTGTTACAGGCCAAGCTGAGAGGAAGAGCCATGAGCTCTTTCTCACTTGGAAATTTGCCCAAGGCAGCAGTCAATCCTCATTTCATGCTACTAGAATTGTTTCATCTGTACAGGTTTGCCAAACACATGGTCAAGATAAAATTACTTATTTTTCCTTGAGGCTTTCCTGGTGGGAGTGAAGCTTGATTGTTACAAGAAAAGCCCTGGTCAGAATCTTTCCTTTCCTTACTGTCCCTTTGGCTTAGTTTCTTTTCTCTGCTGTGTGGAATTTAACAGCTTGTCTAGTTGATTTCCCTTAATGGCCTCCTACAAAACCAAATGCAAACTACTGTGACCAGTTAATGTTGCAATTCCTGGGATTTTAAGGGAATGTATAAGCAAGAAAAACAATATCGCTGTATGGATTACAGGATTTTTTTCAATAGTGTTGCCATGTAAGGCAATATGTTTAGAGAATCTATACGCTTAGCACAAGTTTGCTATTGATACTGCATTTGGAAAACAAGAAAGCAAACAACTGAATTTCATTCTCAATATTTTTATTCTGATTTTTTTCTCCTGTTTTCCCATATAACTGTAAACTAGTAACTCTGGGTAGTGATCAGAAAGCCGACTGCAGCCTTCATCATATGGATGTAACTTGAAGCAATTGGAGAAATTACCCTTAGTGCTTAAAATTATTAACTGTGCTAAGCTGTTTCTTCTAAGCAGAGTTGAAATCTACTGAGAAACAATGTTTGAGTTTGCTGTCCAAACCCATGAGTGGTTAAATACTTTGAACGCAATGTTTACAAAAACATCATGCAATTACAGATAACTTCTGAAATCCATTAAAGATACTTCTGATACTTCTAAACCTCAATAAAAGCCACAAACATTTCTACATATCAATATTACTACTGTTGGTGTTTGTACTCACATAGTGTGTAAAGGTCCCACCTAAAGTGAGGGCTCATTGTACAAGGTGCTGGGTACAGCACTTCTGGCACAGGATAATTATGTGTCTTTCTCAAATGTATGTTTTTGATTTACCAAGATAAAGGGAGACGGACAATGATATTCCTTTTCATCTGTTGCTAGAGTGGAGTTGTGCAAAAGGACAGATGGGTAATCGTGTCACAAGAAGGAATGGCTGTAGACTGTGAATTTACACAGTTTTGAAGTGAGAGGCTTCTAGTTACCAAAGCAGTTTTGTCATTTTAGAATGAACCTTCATCAGTTTTAAAAAGGGCTTGTGTAAGGTGGTTTGTCAAAACACTAGGAGGACTAAAGAGACAAGGAGTTTTGTTCCAGCACCGTGATCTCTACCTTTTGGAAAACTGGAAATGACTGTCACCTACTTGTCACTCAGATTTATATGCACCACAGTGAAACTGTAATGTGAAAAAGGGACACCTGAAGCAGAAATTTCAGCTTCTTAGAGAGTTTTTTTGCCTCATGGTCAAGTCACTGCCTTGGAATTGATGGTAAGAATCATTGGGGTGAGCAGGTATAACATCTGCTTTACCTTGTATTTACTGTGTAATAGTATCAAATAAACAAACTTCTGATTCACAATTTTTTACCAAAAATCTGATTAATTAGCTTTCTTTTTTTTTTTTTTAACCAGTTCAGCACCAAAAGCTTAGTGCACATAATTACACATATCCAGAAGTAACAATCTAAACAATCCTGTTCATGTAGAGAGAAATAATGCTGGTCTGGCCTGGTAATATCTTGCTCCAAGAAATGTGTTTCCATCTGCCCTCGTTTGGGCTGTGCAGCATAAACTTTTACTTTAACTGTAGCTCACTTGGAGTTTAAAGGATCCATTTGTTCTTAGTCCTTGTAGGCTCCAAAATTCATTCCTCTATGAATAGCCAGAGATGTTTGAGAAGTCTGAAGAACAGGAAGGAACACTCTTAAATTCACTTGCAGAGTACTCGCTGCAGTGTTTAAATAGTGGTGCTGACTGCTTTGCTACAGAGAGGATCCAGGTTTATCAGATGGTTCTCCTGGAGATACTGCCTTTGTAGTAGTTCTGCAAATTGCAGGATCATTGTGTTAACTGAATGAACAGTGGCACTGGTATGGTGCTGGCTGAGGCTCATTGGTTCACAGTGGGATTGGCTTAGGTCTTTCTCTAAGGAGGATTTTGGAGAGTGAATGAGAGGTGAAAAATAATTTGTAGATGAAATATTTTTTCCACATAGTCTGCACAGGTGTTAGCTATACATGATTCATAATTCTGTACAGCATTTAGGTCAAGGGGTGGGATGAGGCTTTTTTGTGAATGTTGAAAGAATGCAAAATTCTTTCTTTTTTTTTTTTTTTTTTTTTTTTAAACCTAACATATGCATCCTCAAAATGTCTCCATTCTGAATATCTTTGAAGTTATTAGCTACTCAGACTGCCTTTCTTCTCTTTCAGGCTGCTTGTCTAAAGGGTGTGATAACCCTGATAAGTCAATGCAATCTTTTTATTTACCAAACTGGGAAGTCTCTAGAAAATTCCAGTCATGGGGAAGTTGTATAACCTTCAATGCACAGTATTCTGATGCTTTTCTGGGCTTATAGTCCTCACTATCCATTTTGAAGTGTTAGTTTTGCTGTCTGGTACTAAGTGGATTTTAAGAATTATGCTTGTCACAGGGCAGTAGGGTACTAGAGGAAATCTGTCTTAAAATAATGGTGTAATTCTCCCACATATCTGCACAGCTGAAACAGTCCATTTTCTTGCTTCCTTTCATATCTTTTTTCCCCTTGAATTAAAAAGAAAAAAATTAATTAAAAAATGAGCTCTGCTGCAGTCTCTATGCATCAAGGGCAAGCTAAACTGTTTTCTTTTTTCATTTCCTGCCACTTCATGCTTCTGTCAGGACTTTTCCAGGAGAAAGGGCAGGTCAGTATCCAGTTGTCTGGGAAAAGAAAACTTAGTTACAGATATTTAAACAAGCCCAAAACAAACAGCTTAATTGGTCACGTGAGGAAAACAAGATGCCAAGGTCATCCTCTCCTTCCCTCATATGGTATCCAAATGACCCTAAACATCTGATTTTTTTTTTTTTCTCTTAACTTGCCTCTATATTTAGCTTTGTAGTTTCTATTAACAGCACCCAAAATAGATGTTGTGCAAGGCAGGCAAATGTACCTGCCCACACTGCATGGAGACAGGCATCCTGCCATGGCAGTGGAGGAAAAGGGGCTCAAGCGCCGCTGTTCCTCGTGCAGTAGGGAATTGGTTGTGTAACAAGGGAAAAATATGCAGGGTGACTGGCCAGGGGGCCATAGGCTCTGGAAAGTCTGTGGCAAGGGGATCAGTCTTATGGCAGATTGCACTTAACCATCGGGATTATCTGCAGGAATCCTTTTTTTGTGTTTGCAGGAAATTGTATTCAATTTTGTATTTAATTCTGCTCAAAAAAATTCATCTTCAGACACTGAACATGAATTCTTTCTAGTTGTCAGGAAGGTTTGTGACTTCCAAAGTTTTCAGCTCTTTCTTGATTGCTGATCTGCCTTCAGCAGACAAATGACCTTGTCGCCCTGAGGAGAATAATCATATTGGAAGCTATTTGATGATCTGCCTCCTTCAGAAAATACTTAAAGATTGAATGCATTTAAATATGTCTGCTTTTTAGGCCCAAATGTTGTTAATACAGGGTGATGAGAAGTCTCAGTGAAGTATCCGTTCTTGTACACTAACATGAAGTTTCACCCTGAAAAACCCTTTAGTTAGGTGAGAGACAGGAGGCCAAGAAATGCTGCTTAAAGCTCTTTCAAACAGGCAAGTCTGAGCTTCAGTATTTTCAAGTACTTCAATACCATGGCAACAAGTGCTTCAATGCTTGAGAAAATTGGGGACAGAATTAGCATACTTCCCTAGGAGGAGTCTTCTGAGAGTTTTGAAGTGGTTTGCAAATCTGAGGTGGTCATGGGTGCTTGTCAGAGAGAATTTCTCTGCCTGGACCTGAGCCTTCCAGTTACTAGCCAACAACCAGAGCAGCACTTTCCAGTGCTCCATTCCATCTAGCAGATTCCCAGATCTGTGTGGGGTGCACACCATTGGAGGGCCTACTAAATTCAGTTGCCACATCTGTGAAAACATTTGCTGAGCTGCAGCAAAATCATGCTTAACTCCAGACTAGGTCTAAGATGGTTTTTAAAATTCAAATGCGAAGTTCCAGTCAAGCGGCAAAGTTGAAAGTGCACTTAGATGAGAGGGCATCTCTCTATACCCAGACCATGATAAGAGTCGTTGGCCACTCATCCTCATTCCAGAACCAACTACATAAATGTTATTGATAACGAAACATGGAATTTATTGCTTGCTTTGGAGAGGGGTTAGACATTGTAAGCAGCAAGGTAGGCAAAGACGTTGACAGCTTGGAGTGGGGATTAAGTTACATCATAATCAAAATTTGCTAAACCTGGGAGAATCTCCTCATCTGCTCTTGCTGGGGTTATGAGAGGCATAGGTCCTTGAGTACGGACTAAAATATTGGTTTTGGTGATGGACTGTTTTAACATGAAGATGTTTCAAGACCCTCAGTTGCTTTGTATGAAGGAGTTGCTCAAGTGTAGACCTGCCCTAGACACAGGTGCCATTCCCATATCAAAGGTGGTAGTGCTTTGACAGTACTATGACTGTGGTACATAAATTGCTTTAACATTCTATATTATAAAAAATGGTGTCAGTAGTTTTTCCCATTTAATTTTCTAAAAGACATAATCTACTTCTTTCTTGTCTTAACAGCACTTGAAAAGAAAGTGCAAAGGAGGTGTTTCCCTCTGCTGGCTCATCTTCACCATACCTCTCCCATTCCACTTCCTCCTCCTTATAAATCCCCAAGTGAAGATGAGTGACCTGCTGCGAATATGACATCTCTGACAAGTGTCATTGCCTCCCACCAGTCTGAGTGGGTGTCCTTCACTGACGAGCTGCTCCTCCCTGTTAACCCAAGAGGTAAGCTCTCTGATTTTCTTTGAAACTTGAGACTATGTTTGATTTAGGCCAACTATTGCCATATATCTAGCACTGGAGAGCTTGCCTTCTACATGGAAGCAGTTTGTGCAGAGATTGAATTATCTCCTTCTACCCCTATGAAATAGGAGAATTTGGGTCCAAAAGGCAAATTACCCTCCTCATGTGATGTCATGTAGATCTACTACGGGTTTTGGATCTGTCCTTCAAAATTCAAGACAGTATCCAACCAGCCATGGAGGAAATCTCATCTGTTATAATCAAGTGCAAGACTGCCCAGTGTTAATGAAAAACTGCATTAGGTGAAAGAAAATTTCCTACGTTTAATGGCAAATTTTAGATGTTTCGATAAGAAACAATAAAATAATGGTCAATCCTGTAAATCTTTCTATGTTGTCTCTATTTTAGGTAGCACTGGGGATCCTCCAGTGAAATGTTTTAATTCCTCAGACACGTCATCAGAAGGGAACCACAATGTAAATGGAGAATTTCAAGACCTTTTCCACACAAAGCTGGAAGAGGCAGCTGACCAACCCAAGGTGAATTCTGCTGTCCTTGGTAACCATGTGTGTCCCAGCACTGATCTGTCATCATCCATTAGTGCTTGGGTTCAGTTTGAAGATGCATCATGGACCAGTGCTTCATCAACCCACCCCCAAACAGGTGAGGCAAAAGCAATGAAAAGGTCTGTTCCAGTAAGACAACAAAGTACAATGAGAGCATAAAGGATTTCTGCCTTGCTCTTTGGCTTCTCAAAGTTGAACTTTGAGTAGTTTGTATTTTATTTTAACCCAATTAATGTTATCAGAGTTTCAAAAAGGGCTCATACTATTCTTCTGGATTGAACAAGAAATACTTTCTTTTTTAAAGAAAATGAAACCCTTCTGTGATTCACTCCACCTGTGTCTTGACTGGGTCTTGGAGACTGCCAAAATACATTCATGGGGAAAAAGCATAGAGGTGTTTTCAGTAGTGACATTTCTTATATAGAGGTACGAACAGCCATCAAAAAAGTCTGAGCCATATTTGCCTCTGTAATTTGGAGCTGAAAGAGTGGTGATCACTTCTGTGATCATAGCCTTTACCTGCTCATAGTTCCCGTATGTTTTTTGCCAGAAGCTTGTTGATACCAAGAACTATTGTGCCAGTGCTCACTGGTACTTTCTGCTGTCTTTTGATGCTATGATTAAGCAGCTGCAGAATTTCAAAGACAACAGAAGTTTACCTTAATTCCAGCACTGCATACACTTTTCTTCAAATGTAGCAGTTCTTTCTGACATACTTTAAACATGCGTGCAAATCCCCTGGCTTGCCTTATCAGCTTATACTAACTGATGTGGCTATATGAGCTTCTAGCTTTTCTACAAGAAAAGACTTCTGTCCTTCCTTGCAGGAGGTTGTGGAGTAATTGTCCAAGAAAACAATACTTTACTTTTTCATGTTTAAATTGAGATTCTCTCTTATTAATTCCACTTTATGACTGCTAGTTATGAAAGCCCTTTAAAGAGTTATAGCTTTCCTCTGCTCACTGAGTCCATCAGATATTTCTTGTAACATGAATAATACTTCTGTCAGAAAACTTGGATTGTCAGCTTTACATTGGGTTTTGGGTAAACCTCATCTGGTTTTCCATCTGCTCTTTTGATGGGTGCTACAGACTAGTCCTTTTGAGACAGTGGTTAGACCTCTGTGCAGAAGTAGGGGAATCTTCAGGCTAAAAGGTATTTCTCTGACTTTCTCACCTTTATATTTATTTGTTGGTTCTTAGTTGTAAATACTTATTGATCCTTGTGATGTGGAGAGAAGGAAGAGCACCCATGAAGTGTAAGTATGTAAAACTGAGGTGCTCTACCTCTCTCTATAGTTTCATGGCTATATGATCCTTACACTTACTCATACAGCCACATACTTTTTCAAATGGGGCTGTTGGTTGCTCTGACTTGGTATTTCCTTCCTAATGTTGTTATATCTGTGGTAACTGAAGAACTCATAAATGCACGTTCTTAAACGAAAAATAAAAATCTTTGCTCTACCTTAATAAAGCTAATCATGAGAAAGAGACTTAAACAAAATTAATTTTATGGTATATTACTTGATATCCTGGCCTTAGAGGGATGTGGCCCAATCTTAAGGTATGTGCTTAGCAAAAGCACTGCTTCTTGGTGTGTGTTTTCAGTCACAGGGGACACTGTGGCAGAGGTCTAGGATATCCAGAAGAGGAGAGTAGAGTAGACTTTCCAAAAGCGTTGCATTTTTGAAGAAGACACTGATTTGTGCCCCTGTAGAGGCTTGTCCTGTGTGGTCCATGTCACTGAGGGAGGATATTTACACACTAACTTTGGCATTTGACTGAGATTAATGGAGGAGGGTGGTTCCCCTAGCAGTCAGACCAGGATGTACTCCATGTAATTCTTGCATGGGAAGCTATTATTCTATGAACTATATAGGAACCCTAAGGATGTGTTTCATATGGATATTTTAAAATGCTTACTTCAGAGCTGGTCCCACTCCTCTTCTGGACCCTGTATGATAAATGGCCAGACCAGTGCAGCTGACAGCCTCTAAAGGGAAGAAGAAATGATAGCTCTTTGTTTCTGGCCCTTTGCTTTGAGGGACATTTGACAGCAAGTAGGATAAACTTCAGCCTAGTTGTTCTCCATTATTGTGCAGATCACGATTTTTTTCTGTGGGCGGCAGCAAAGCTGGAGACGCTGTGTACGCTGACACGCTCAGTGGAAAGCCCGTGGTGACAGCAATTATTCATTTCCAGTAGCAAACGTTCTGCATAAGAACAATAGCCAGTACCCAGACTGGGGCGGGGGGGACGAGTATAAAGGCCAAGTACAAACAGAAGGATTGGTGTGAGAAGGATGGACACATTTGAAATCTGCTTCCTGTGCAGGCAGCTGTGAAGAGCAACGTCCTGGAGGCTCAGCACCCCCGGTCGCGTTCCTGTCAGGGCTCCAGCACTGTTAGGAAATCGTCTGTCTGTCTGTCTGTCTGTGCTTAAGCAGCTGCTCAGCTGACTAGATAATTACCCAGGCTGATGGCCAGGCTGCCTGGAAACACATTTTGAAAATGGCTTGCAAAGTGGGATTTCCAGAGTGCTATGAGAGCAGAGAGGATGGGTCTTAGGAGAGAGAGATGCTGTCTTGCTCTGACATTAGGGCTGCAGTATTTTGGTGCAGGTTCCCCCAGAAACAAATATTTGTCCCAAAGTGCTCACAGTCTAAAAAAATAGCAATATAAAGACAGCTAGAATGTAGTGGTTATCCTACAGGAAATACATTTGAAAGGAAACCAAGGCTAATGCTGGGCCCTTGTTGTTCTGGGAAAAGGGAAGGCATTATTGGGGGAGCAGAGATCAGGGGATTGATGGCAAGAAACAGGGCTGAACAAACAGGCTAAGAATATGGAAGATGAGAAGAAAGGTCAAAATCTGAAGTACAGAAATGAAAAGCACCCATAGTAAGCCTCACAGTGAAAACTATCTTTATTTAGGATGCTCTTGTAAACCTTTCCTTCTACCAGGTTCAGTCAGAGTAAATGCTAAGCAAAATGTTTGTTTCAAAATATTTCTGGATTTGGGGTTTATGTATAGTTAACTGACAGCTGCCAAATCATGTGGATTTCTCCTTAAGCAGCAAAAACTCTTAAATGAGGCCATAGAAATATTTAGTCACAGAAATTATGTATTGTGGTGTCCTCTTCTCTGTTTTCCTTTTGCTGGGAAAAGAAGAAATTTGATTTTTGTTATGCTTATTATCAGTCTAGTTCAAACTGTTGCTGCCAAAGCGAAAAATGAGATTTTTAGGTTGACCCAATGTTCCTATCACAAACACTACACAATCTGTAAATGATCACAGCCAGCGGATGACAAAACATTTGCATTTGTTACACAATGGGCCTCCAGCTCACAGTCTCATATTCTGTCAGTGTTAGCTGCACTCTTCAGTTCAATGAGGTATTCAGTAAAGCACCAAAATTAGACTAAGGTGAGATCTGTTACATTATCCATCCTACACACACGCAGCCACTTCCACTTCTTCCCAAGAGCTTTGTCTGGTTTTAAATGGCTCAAATAACTTGGACTCCTACCATGTCCCTTGAGAGGCTATCCAACAGCATATCTGAGCTTAACCACTTTGTGCTGTTCTCTCTGAAAGTAGGCAATATTTGCAACACAAGATCAGCAGCCAGAAACTATACCTGTCACTAGAAACTGTGATGCTATCCTAAAATCAGAAAAATCTGAAGTCCTATGTAATAAGAAAGGAAATGATGCTAACATGGTTTACTGTAATACAGTGCAGGGATCAAGGAACAGGTCCTCAAAGCACCAAAGAGGAATTAATGCTTCAAGGTAAATCTGCATATTAAAAACCAATCCGTTGTTTTAAGAACAAACATGGCAAGAAAAGTAAAATGCACATTGAAGGAAACATTTTTCATTTTGGGAAACAATGAGTTGATTTTCAGTATCCAACACATGCTACAGAACTTGCATTTTAGGGATAGTTCTGGCTCTGGTCTTTCAACATAAACAGACTTCTGAGAAATTCCTGCAGCAGGAAGACTGTGACTCTCCAGCTATTGGTGTTAGAGACTGAATTCAAAATTTCTACAAAAACGCCCTGCCTCATTTAGGAATTTGGCTGCAATACTTCCAGGAATCTGAAAAGCAGCAGCAGAAGCATCTGAAGAGACATCTTAAACATGTGTAGATGTTTACTTTTGCTTGTCTTGCTTTTTGAGATTGCTAGATAGTCTTTTGACTCAGCATAGGAGAAAATGGACTTTTGCTAGTTTCAAGGGTCAGTGTTGGGGAACCTGGAACAGTCACATATAGGAGTTGACTGCAGTAAGAATTTAAAGAACATCTGTTGCAGAAAAAGCTGTCTGTGGTTTTGATTTCCCAAAGTACAAGACTCTTTTTAGAAAAAACCCAAACAATTCTATCCTTTCAAGATGGCCCAACTTACCTGGAATAAAATTAATTTGCCATTTTATAGAAGTATTTGGCAATACTAGTCCAGTCAGTCACCGTCTAAGATAAAAATTGGTTTTGGAAAGCACAAAACTAGTTGGCAGTATATGAGTTATTATATCTTACATGTTTCTAAATTAGCCTGTTTTTTCATATTGCTGTGACTGACTTAAAAAAATACTGCAAATCTAAGATCTTTTTTTTTATAAAATAATTCCACAGTTTCTAGGATATAAAGCACACTTTAAAAAAAACCTTGGATCCACATACGGAGCTCAGCTTTTCAGCTTGTCCACTTATGTCCTAATAAAGTGCTCTGTCTGTCAAAACAGATTCAGGTGAAATTTTATGGATGGCTTTTCAGGTGCCTCACGCCACGTTTAACAAAAGGACTGAGAGAGGGACTGACAGATTATAATCATACGTTCATCATCCTTTCTCTACAGGCATGGAGCACAACACAGTGTGCAGTTACTGGAGGGAGGAGGGGTGGGCCTTGTTTGTGTGTCTAACACAACAGCTGTCAACCTGTGCAATAAGGAGACAGGTCTGACTTTCAGCTCCCTCATCCTTAGGGATGACTCTACTCAGAAGCCACTCAGTATGTAGGCTCACAGCTGTACACATATAAAAATATCAGTGCCTGCTTACCTGAGGCTATCAGTGCAGATATACAAAATAAATTTACACTTCTCAAGAGGCAAGGCAGAGAGCACTGTTTGGATATTCCATCTGTGCACACAACAAGGTTTCCATAGTGAGGCAGTGCCCCATCACATCACTTGTGGATGGAGAGAGATAAATCTTCTTTAACATTAATTTTTCTTTTTTTTTCCAAAGTATTTGTCAACCTAGTAAGGGTTGTTCATTTATTACATGATGAGAAGAGGATCTCTGTGTCAGTAGTTGTTCACTAACTGCGAGATTTGGGGTGCATCAAGATCTTTGTTGGTTTAACAGCTAAATATAGAGGTACTAACTTAGAAAACAGCTATTATGCTGATATTAAATTAGAACTATTCTCTACCCATACACTTTTCCTTAGTTCAGGAAGACTCTTTAACCATAAATTTCTTTTTATTAGTATTATTTCCTCACTAGAGTCGCCCATTGTTCCTAGCATTCAAGTGATGTTGTGGGCAAAGAGTATGCAATACGAAGAATACACAGTACAAACTCATCACAGTGGATGTGTATGATTGTGTTCTGAACGCGGGGTGATGGTTAGGCAGGACTTAACTGTTTGACATGCAACTCTGGCAAATGAGTAGAACAGGATTTTTGGTCTACACTGAGCAGAAATGTTATGTAGTGTATTCAGATTGGAACTCTCCATTGCACATGTTCAGAAACAAAAGCCATTCGTAGTGCACATCAATAGGTCAATTTCAGGTTATTTTTATACTCCCCTTCCATGTGGAGCATTCCTGAGTTGATGACTGCATTTGAGTGGGTGTCACAGATAGGGAATGCTTAATTAAATATATTAAAACCACTTTAAAAAAATCTGTAGTACTGCAAAACCTTCACTGTGTTGCTCAACAAACATATTCAGGTCTTGTCAGAAACATGAAATCTTGTTCTGAAAAGTCACAGCTTCTCCAATACTTGGAGGAAACAGGAAAGCATATGGCTACCAGCAGTATGGGATCTAAGGCAGCCAGCTGAGTACTGCTGCAGGTTAACAGTGCCAGGCACTAGTTAAGTTGCTCTGTGTTTGTTATAAAATAATTGTGTTGCTGTGGATGTTGGGATTTATATTTACCGAGCCCCAGTACACTGACCTAGCATGTCTTTGGAATAGTTGTGATCTTCAGGTAGATTGCCCTATATGTCTCTAACCAATACCTGTTTTCTGCAACCAGTGTCTGCATCAAAAGCACCCAGCTGGACTTCCCCCTCTTCCAACTCTTCAGAGAGGCGAGCCCGTGCCTCAGAGAGCAGCTGGACAACCAACTCAGAGGACACCAGCAGCCCAAGCATTGCTCCCTCCTACACAGACCTGCAGTCACTTAATACCGAGGACTTGACCAGTGGTAGAACATCTGCAGCAGATTCAGCTGGTAAGAGGGAAGCCTTCAAGCTTCCATCTCAATCTTTTTGATGATACTCGAACTCACTGTTCAGAATTGAGCCACAGGGAATGGATCCAAAGCAGAATAAACTCAAGGATTAGGCAGACTAACATTTTGTTCTACTCCAATTCCAAAAAAATCTCACTTGGATTTTACACAGTGCTGACATGTGCATGCTCCTGAAGTTAGAGCCAAATGCAACTATGTACCTGTTGATAGACTTGGAGCATTTCTGGTTTTCACTTGCCACATCAGCTTAAGCTGATCTAGGAACTAGTATGTTGTGGGAGAAGCTGGATGCCTTTCCTGAATTTCCATGCAGAAATTTTCTTAACAGTGTATTCAACTGAGGCAGGCCCAGCTCTGCATGCCCCTCTCTGTTTCAGTGAGTGCCAAGACACAGATCCAGTTTGCTGGATGCGTTCTTTGCATTGTGCTTTGCACTGTTACTGAACAGTAATGCAGAGAGAGTGTAAGACATGACATAGGATGGTTCACTAGCAGATTTTAAACATTTAAGGATCTTATATCTGACCTTGTAGGGCTCTATTCAGATACAATCCTGATTGTGGAAAAATGCGCTACATGGCATTGTAGGTCTTTGCTCCTCAGTTGTACTCTGGGTAATCTCTGAAGCAGAAGAAATAAAGCAGAGTGGTGCCAATCGTGCCATGGAGAATGGGAACTCTTGAATGACAAAGCTGACTTTCACAGTGCATAAAAAAAGCTGATATGTCAGGACACAAGAAGTTAAAACAATACCCAGCTCCAGGAGGAAGCACCTGCAGTATGTTGGAAGCTGTTCAACCCAAGCTGAGGAAGGTCAGTAGCTACCCAGTTTGGTGATGAAAATTGATTCCCTAGTGCCCTGATAGCTCAGATCTGGGAGATATTTAATGTGTTTTCTCTCAGGTGGTGAATGGAGAAATATGTGGGAAATAAGATCTGTTTTGTGAGAATGGGCTTCCTAAGCCTTGCTGAGGTCATATGTCCCTTCCATAAGAAACATATATGTGTATCACCTGCAAAGAGTATTATTTGGTGGTTCAGTGAAGCTGGGTTAGACTTCTGGGCAAGTTTATAAACAGCAGCGTGGTAGGTGCTGGCTCAGTACTTTAGACAAAGGATTTGTGGAGAAGTACTAGTTACTTTGGATAAGTAGAGCTATTTCTCTTTTTCAAACAATGAAGTTACCACAAATCTGTCTGACCATTTTTATTTTAGAATACTCTGCTTCTCTGTACCTCTGAGTTTGGAAACCACTTTTTGGTAGAAAGGTAGAATAGGCAAGATGGAGCATATTCTGGATATTTCTGTTTTGTTGATTTGTTATAGGCTGCTGTCACTGCGGCTGTCTCCATCTGAGCAAAGGGAATGAGGGATGCCCAGTCCGTATGTAACTTTGCATCATATAGGAAAGTAAAGACAAAAGGGTTGCTGTATATGCCTGGCACACATATGGGACTTTATGTCCTATGTATGGCCCAAAGTGAAGTTGATACTTCAGTAAAAGCTTTGCTTGCAACCTTCTTACTAGCTCTTTCTCAGTCAGTCACAAATTGACCTATTTATTAGCAAGATGAGTACAAAAACACATTCCAGTCACCTTAAAATTTTTAAAAGTGAAAAAGTAGTTAAGATATAAGCAAGGCTGTGCTGTTAGTTAAAACATAAGATACACTTATCATAAACATAAGATACCTAAAACATAAGATACACTTCCAGTATGTTAGAGGTATTGGTACTTGAAGTATGAAATACATTGAGTCTTCCTATCACCAGGTGTGGAGTTTGCAAAAGGGCAGCATGAACAAAGTGCATGTTCTCCTGTTCCTGGGATGCCTCACAGCCCACTCCCCAAGGCAGCTGCTGGCATCAGGAAGGTTTGTGGAAGTGGGGAAGCTGAGGACCTAATGGCCATGGAATTGTTGTACAGTTCTGGCTGCTTTTTTGTTGTTCAGTCCACCATCATCCCACAGTCACAGTGGACAAAAAATCTGTGATCACTTTCTTCTCTCCTTCCTCTCTGGCCCTCTCCAGAAATTCAGTTCTTTAAACCTGACTTGATTCAAGCATTTGATTTGCATTTCTCCCCTCAGAAGACTGGCTGCCTCAGTCTGTAGCGAAGTTTGAAGGCTCCATCAAGGCAATGAAATGGCATGTATTTTTGCCATGAAGGCAAAGAGAGGAATCCTCATGTTCTGTGATGATTAAGTCACCTTGACTGCTAGCCAGGATGCTGACTCCAAGGTCAAGCTTGCTGGAGGGAAAAAAAATCAGACTAATTTCATTGCTAAAACACCCTATGAAAATAAGTAATCAACGTTTGATCTACTTAGTGATGGTAAAGAATCAGGTCTATAAAATAGTCTGGGTTTAATACTGTTTCAAATGAGAACACTGGAGTGATGAGAAAAGCATGAAAAATTCTACTCTGTGGTCAGATGCTAAGTAAAATAACTGTTTTAGCCATGGTGAACTTTTAGTGCCTGAACAGGATAAAAGGATACTCTGTTCCATAATTTCACCACTTGTCTTGAATTTATCCTGCATACAAAATGCTTAAACACCAACTGCTTGTGATAGTTCAGGGCACAGGGTTTTGTGTGGGAGCAGATGAAAGCCTGAGGTAGGTCCGACTGCAGGCCTACACAGAGACAAGCCCCAGCCATAAGAATGTGCATCTTGGTGACAAGGGCTGGTAGGTTCTAAGCAGGTAAAATTGTGTGGGAATTAACTTTCTCACAACTGACACAAGATTTGAGTGTAAAACTTATGAGCTTGAGCTCTATCTAATGCATGTGTTTATGCAAGATATGGCCTAGGAAGATATCTGAAAAAGATGAGAGAGACCTGAATGATCCCAGCCTCAAAGTTTACCCTTGCTACAGGGAACTGCAGGAAACCTCCCGACTGATGGAGTTGGGATAAGCACAGTGATGTCCTGTAAAGGCAGCAATGTTCACAGTGGTGAAGGTAAATGTTGCATGAGCAGAGCTGAAAAAGATTTGCTTTTCTATAAAAGTGCAGCTAAAAGATGCTGCCCTTCATTGCCTATGCTTGTTTGAACTCTGGCACCAAGAAGCCTTTTATATTACCCTCATCTTTGTCAGCACGGGGGTGCTCTTTAGCCTGCAGCAGCTAGCCAGTAAATGTGGGTCAGGTGATAGCAGACTGTCCGTTTAACGTGGGCATGTTTACATGGTTTTAACAGCAAGCACTTTGCAACAGCTGGGGTTTCACAGTGTGTGTGAAGCTGTGTTTGGTGCTGGTGAAGTGGCCCCTTGCCTCAGAGTTCTTACCATGCCTCGCCGTGTCGCTCAGCTTGGATCAATGAGCATGAAAAGAAATGGGAACTTTTGGCCTTTGTGCTGTGCTCTGCAAGATAAGTAACACAGGACATCTCTGTTACTGATACAATACAAGTATTTGTTCCTTCTGTAGCAGATGCCTGTTTCAGCTTTCAAAAAGGCCAAATATCTGCGAGTGAGAGGAGCAAGGGAGAGGCCTTCTTGTAACTGTGGTTATAGATCTGGAAGCACTGAGATCTGTTGTGAGGTTATGCCCAAATACCTCACAGCTTGATTTAGATTTCTGCATTTCACCATTCTTCTTTAAAATAATTTTATTTGTATAAATTAAAATTAAATTTTACACAAAATATAAGTAATTATATATGGTCGGTATGTATATAATAAAGAGGATAATATATATATTTACATCGCTCATAAACTATATTCTATTATAAATTTAATAGAATATATAATAGAATCTATCTGTATTATTTAATAAAGCTGTGTGTGTATGTCTATGTGTAGGCATAGGTCTCCTCATAGCAATTTAGGTGCATCATTGCTAGTTGTGTTGTTTCTGTTGTGATTTGTATCTTAGCAAAGCTGCAGCTATGCCATGTTTGGTTTTAACGGTTCAATTTGCTGACCAGTTGTTCTCTTTGGCACTCTCCTGGATCTCTGGGACTACTGGGATACTGAGGAAATTGCTGTGTTACTGTTTTCTGAGAACTTTTGCATGTTTGGAAATAGAAGGTTGCATATGTGACCCCTAACTTCTCAAAATCCAGACAGTTAATAAATAGCACAAGAAATTTAAAACACATGGTATAAGAGGTTTCTGGTGCTTCTGTTTCAAAACTTGGAAATGGCAATTCTGACAAGCTCAGCTCCAGCTATCTCTTGAAGGTAATAGAGGGCAAGTAGTAACTTTTCAAACCTTTTCCTAATGCTTTTCTGCAGTAGTTCTCTTACGTACATTTCTTCTGTAACTGCAGCCAGCTAGATACTGAATCCTGATATGATGATGGCAAGAATGGTGGTGTTTGAGTTTCAAACAAGCAGCTTTGAACAGATTATATAGCTGTGCAATGTGGTTGCACTGAATGCCAGAAACAGGCTACGAGCTCTGAAGTTATTCCCTGTTAATTACTAGGGCAAGGGGAAAAATAATATATGCTGATGATTACCACCTTGCATCCAGAACTGCACTCCACTTACGCTGTGTAACTATTAACCAGCTTGTGCCAGTGTCCCAGTCCCAGACTCATGGAAAACTTGTACATGAGAGCCTGCCAAAGCCAGCTGGAGAGGCTGCAGAGAGGAACATCCAACCCTTGCTTCAAGGAGGAGGGGACTCCAGAGTACCATGAACAAATAGCACCTAAAATATACTCTTAAACAACTCCAACCTGTAAGGGCTAAATTCAGCACCAGAGGCAGGGTTTCTTATTCTTCATTTCCAATACCAACTAGCAATTCAGGAGTTTTATATCCTAGTTGTCATCCCATATTTTTCTCAAGCATTTTTAGCTTCTTTAAGAGTAATTTAGGGCAGATCTGGGAAGCTAGGTCTAGATAATTCATAGCAGTAGAAGTGCTGTGATCCCAAGACAGACCTGTGTACTAGGAATTAGCTTCTCTTCAAGGCTTCCTGGTCACAGTATCCCAATGACCTCTGCAGTAGTGTTCAGTCCTCATCCCTGTTCTGTAGTGGGGAACCCTGCAGCTTGGTTATGCAAGCTGGACCCAGGTGAAGTAGAAATGGCTTTTGCCATATAGACTGACAGTCTTGCTCTTTGATAAAGACTGCAGGTAAAAGCAGTGGACCAGAGTCACTGTCTCAGTCCCTCTTTATGGCAGGAAGGAAGGCACAGAAAATCTGCTAGGAGAAAGGGGGAAGTGTTAGAATGAGGAAAGAACAGGTACAACAATAAACAAAGGTTTATTTCTATCTATTCAGTAGCGAGAATTACAAAATAATCTTGGTGTGCATTCATCTGAGTCATAGACTTTAAGGTCAGAAAGGAGAACTATGATATCATCATTATTGTCCAGTCTGGCCTCCTGCATGTTTCAGGCCAAAGAACCTCACCCAGTCATTTCTGAACCAAACCCATAACTTCAGTTTGAAATATACAGCACAACTGCAGGCTGTGCAGAGAATGCATTAAGAACGGCCCTGAGGAAAAGGATATGGGGTGTTGGTGGATGAGAAAATCAACATGAGCTGGCAATATGGAAGAAACTCTTTACTGTGGGGGTGGTGAGGCACTGGAGGAGATTGCCCAGAGAAGCAGTAGATGACCCATCCCTGGAACTGTTCAGGGCCAGGCTGGATGGGGCTTGGAGCAACCTGGTCTAGTGGAAGGTGTTCCTGCTCATGGCAGGGAGTTTGAAACAAGATGATTTTTAAGGTCACTTCCAGCCCAAGCCATTCTATAATACTGCCATATCCCGAATATCTTTCTGATTAACATCAGCCGCAGTAAAGTTAGCCCCTGTTCAGCCATTTCCATCCCTTCAAAACTTCATTTTAAAAAAGGACTCTCCTAGTGATAACACTTAAAGCAAAGTTGAGATGTCACTGAGCTCAGCTCTGCCAGCTCTTGTGGGGCTAAATGTAGTCTGCTAACTTAAAAAGGCTTAATATCTGCCTCAACTATGCCCCAGAAAATAACACTGATTACTTATCTGCTCTGTTATCTTGCCTCCCAAAGGAGTGGTTGATGCTGCTGTAGGACTATCAGATTCTTGTTTTTTCTTCAGGAACAATGAGAAATATCAGGGTGTAGGAGGACAGGATTTAACATTGCTCTTATAGTAAGAAAGGAGTTAGAAGAAAGCTCAGAAGTGTCTGCTCCTACTAATGCCTACTAGGCTGTCTTACGGTGCTTACCCCTGTGAATTAATTAGTCCTTCCTTGCTCCTCCACATTCTAAGAAAACCAAGTCTAAGACAAGGAGGAGGTAAAGTATAAGAGGAGAAAGTGACAGCATGAAAGAACTGAGTCTGATTTTCATTATTGCTTGGAAATGTTTTAATTAAAAAGTTTTTATCTAAATATATATATTAAAGAATATAATAACTTTGCTGTTTAATTGAGTGTTTTCTTGTCTGCATGCTAGCATAGAATCAGTTCTGATCTCGTGCATGACATTGGCCCTGTGCTGCAAACAGCTAAAGGAGCATCTCCTAGTTCAGGTGCTGAGTTTTGTTCTCATGGCTATTCGGAAGTGCAAGGTACAGTAACTGTGGATTTGTAGGAGGGTTATCTTTATTATAGAAGAGCTAAGTGCTGAGCCTACATGGTATTCTTGATGAATTCCACTCTTTTCACACCTATTCATTAATGTTTTTATGTAGTCAGATCAGCTCAAAGGAAAGCAGAGAGAAGTCCAGGGCCAGTCATAGGATTGACCTTCTGATCTCCTTTTATATAGGCAATATCCCGAGAAAATAGATGTGAGGAGATGCTTGGTAGTTTGTCTCAGGCCCATGAGGCAGACTAGGTGGTACAAAGCCCTTTATTTCTGTTTGTAGGCTGTGATTCCTCAGCCACAGTGTTTACGTTGGCCCCAGTTGCTCTCTAATGCAGAAACCCACATGCTGATGTGATAAGCCCAAGGAGCTCAATAGGAGATTTTGCAGCTGGACAGGACATTTCAATGTAAAGCTTAATTGGAGATGGAATGCTTAAGTGCAGCAGCTATCTGTGATGGATGTGTTGACAGAGGAACAGCTTGGTTTGTTTGGAGCAATTCTGCAGGTTGCTAAGTGGCTTCCAAGCTTAAAGCTGCCAGGAGAGAAGAACACCAAGATATCTCCCCACATCCAGCTCTTTCAAAGTGGAAAACATCAGTGGCAGTCTTCAGCGACATCCCCTTGCCTGTTGCATTCAGTTCCTGGCAGCATGCTGCTGTACTGCTGACAGGAGGCAGGAATGGTACTGTAGCCATAGAGTAGCTCTGGTGAAGCACTGTCCCAGCTTCGTGCTGCTCGGCAGCACAGCCAGTGCCCCGCAGCGCTGGCTGCACCCCAAGGAACGTGATTCCGCAGCTCCCGAACCACAGCGGGATTCACCGCAGGGAGGAGTCGCCCACCTGAGAACTGGCATTTTCCACCCTCGATTCTTCATGGCAGAGAAGCAAGCAAGGCTTCAGCACTAGTATCAATTAGCAAGAGCTGTAAATCTTTGCATGTGCTCTTGATTAGAGATCCCAGTTCTGTGTGGAATTTCCTGTCTGATTATGAAGGGGCTGAATGGAACTGGCGGAGTGAAACAGCCAGTGAAGAGAAAACAGCCAGTGGCAGCAGCAAGAGAGCAAGTCAGAATGAGCAATTTCACAATACCCCAATGCATGGATTTGCTTGTTTCTCTGCTGCTGTGATATCATTTGAAACCCAAGAAAGACTAAGGGGATCACTGGACTATGCAGCACAGGAATTGGAAAAGTGATGATGAACGCCTGTAGGGGATCAGTTATAGAGTCATCTCAAAGGGCAGTGTGGTATGAAATGGGAAGCAGATTTGTCAAAAACATGAATAGTGAACAGAATCATTTAAGCAAAACCTTCAGCTTCTATGTTTACAACTTATTTTCTTGTGCCCTCTTAGAAACGTGATAAATGTCCATTTCTGTCAGGACTTCTGCCTCCTTTTTCTTTTATTCAGCCCCAGTGTTAGGGAAAAAATGTAACACTTTCTGTTCTTTCAAGGCAGAAATGAGCAGAGCTGGATGACAGTACTCTAGGGAGATTGCTGATTTATGTCTTTACTTCAACATCTCTGGTTTTTACCTCATCTAGCCTTGATCAAACCATATAATACTGGAGCACAGATATGACATGAGTCTTACTTAATAACCATGTTCATCTGTTATTAGAAGCAATTTGGTCTTAATTGTCCTTTTGTTTAACAGATGAGACCAAAATCCTCTGCCTATAAAAACTGGTATTTGCATTATGACTGTGCATATTACATGCGAGGAAGAGGAGACTTCATGCTATTTCTTCATTCTGATCTTGGCTGGCAAGAATGAGAATTGTGCTTCTGAGTTTTGTCACATGGATACCAGTCCAATTTACTTGTCAGTACCCTTGTGGTACTGCAGTATATTTCATGGAGACTGATTTGAACTTACCACTTAGAACTCCATTTTTTAAAACTATTAAGAGTGCTCAGTACTTTTTGTGAAGAAGTCCAGATCTGGGTTTTGCACCTAAAACTGTTTCCAAGATTCTCATGTCCCAGCTATTCCTGTTACAGCTGAACAAAATTTACAGCTTCAGCTCAGTGTGCTCCTCTCCCAATCTAGCCATTTAATTTAGTGTCTAAGAGGAGATTAGAGATCCTGCCAGCATATGTCCTGTAGCTCTGTGTTCTCAAGCCCATTACAGGCTTTGTAGAAATTATTCCATTTAAGTGGAGACTTTAGTCAACAGTTTATTGAAGCTGCTGTATTTTCACATGTAGACATTTCAGAGAGCTTTAAACATGATTCACTTAAGATCATAGGAATGGAATCTATTTCCCAGGACCCTGATATAAATGTATTCATGACCATTTCCTATCCATGTGTTCCTGTGCCAATATTGTCTTTCAAACAGCTTTCTGCCCTCTCCAGTGTAAGCACTTTAATATATTTATACAGGGTAATTATCTCTCTCTCTGTGTTCATTTGCTAAACTGAAAGAGACAAGCTCTTTAGTATTCTGGTTCTCCATTCTCCTCCTCATCCTAGAAAGCTTTTCTCAGCTCACGTTGCTGTTTGAATTAATCTTTTGGCTATGTGGTGATCAAAACTGTGCAAGACTGAGGTCTTATCACAGCCTGATATCAAGATACTAGCTTTCCCATCTTCAGGAATTGTCACCTTGATACATCCCAGGATCTTATTTCCTTTTGTGCCAGTGTATCAGGCAAGTACCCTTGCACTATATTCAAATTGATTGTCTATATCTTAGATCACTTTCCCTGATATGTAATTAATTAGTTCCTTCCTTATAACAAATGTATTGTCCTTAAATGCCTGATTGTGAAATTTATATTGCTTATTACATTTCATCTCATTTCTGATACTTCAGCACTCAAGATGAATCCCCCCTTTCAGTATGACATTCAAAATTTCTTTTATATACCCAGATCCTTCTAATTGTCTGTATTCAGCATGTAATATTAGAATGTTAATTTCTGGGCCATGATCATTATTTAAAAATACAGATAAATATAGTGTTAATCATGTAAACCTCATAAAGAAATGCTACTTGTAGCTCCTCTAACCTAATACTTCTCTTAAAACTCAATGGCTGTCTTCCTTTTTAGCTTGGTTTTTAGTGCCGTCTTAATATTGATATCAGTCTCCATTTTAACTCCTTCCCAGGTCACACCACATTAAATGGTTTTTCTAATACATTTTTTATATAGAAAATTTGTTGTTGATTAAACCTCTTAGGTTTGGCTGGAACAAACTACCTCTTTTAAAGTTAGATTTCATCCTCTTTATTGTCTGATGCTTTTGAATTTTTCCTTCCAAAATCTTGCATACCACTGCAGTCAGACTTCAGCCTTGTATTTTCCAGAGCAATTTTTACCCTTAAAGATATGGTTACTATATATGCTCTTCTCCAGTTGTATGGTACCATTCCCATCTGAACCGATTCCTTTCAAATCCTTGGGATGCAGGCAGCTACAGATGTCAGTTCTTTCAGAGTTTAGAGAGGGAGCTTATCAGCCCTCCTCATCTGAGCACAGTAACCTCTCCAAAATGTTTACTTGCCTCATTAATGGTAATTTCCATCTCCACTCCCTCCTTTTGGTTATCTAGCCTGCCTCCTGGGACCTTATCACTTTGCTCTGCATCACTATTCCTATTAAAGAGACAGGGCAAAATATTCATTAGCTTTGGCACAATATGTACGTGTTAATGTCTAATTATCACACAGCCCCACTTCCTTGTTCTTTATATGTGCATATATTGGTTTGGTTTTGCTCCACTATGTAACATTACCACTGAAGACTATTTCTGAGAAAGGTAGGGCCCATTGAGACCCAGCTTTCCAGGTCAACTGGTCCTGTGTTGGCTTCATTTACCTTTTATCTTAAATAAGAGTTCTAGTTGTAGGGCAGAATTAAACAGTGTGACGGACAAAATAAGTAATCTCTGTAACAAAAGTACTTCTCATTTTGGTGACTTAAATGTTGGACCAGGGATGAAGCTAAAGCTGCTTTGAAAATTCAGAGATTAGGGCAAGGTCCTTTTCTGTCAGATTCACATGCTAATTAGTTGCCTGCATGATAACTAAACTAATTTGTGGGAGTGAAGGGAAGAAATAAATCTTCAGCACTTATATCAGTGCAGTGGCACAACTGTATTTCCACAATCTGAATGCTCTGGTCACATGAGGAATGTGCAGAGAGGAGCTGGGCAGGGGCATCTGATGGTGGAAAGAGGGGCTCCATGGGGATGAGGGGTTTGATGTGCCAGGGAGCTGTGGATGCAGTCAGTAGTCCCTTTTCACTCTTTCTCCACTCCTTTTACCTTTCTTACTGCCTTTTGCTTCACCAAGCCCGAGAACATAGGACCTGTCTCCACAGCACCCCATGCTTGGCTCCTCATAGTGGAGAGTGGGAGCAGGAGAGGAGCTGGGACCAAGGTCTGTTTCTGCTTCAGGGAAGAAGCAAGACTAGTAAGTCAAGGAGAAGAGAAGGAGCCAGAGGCTTTCTAAGGTCCTCGTGCTGTTTAGGGTGTGGAAACTGCTGTTTCCAGGAGAACCTCACACACCCTTGACAGGACAGGGCCGAGGACCAGAAGGCTGCAGCAGGTAAGAATCAGTTGCTGGAGGCAGAACAAGCAATCTCCATCCCTGGCACAGGGCAGCCAGGAATCTGCCATGGCTGGCAGTCCAGTACCACTGAGTACCTTTTTCATTTTGCTTTTAGCTGCTTTTTGTATATGCAGATACAAACATGCACATTGGCACTCGGAACAGACATCTTTAAAACTCTGGGTTTTGGCAATATGAAGGGAATGAATGATCTTCACAACAACACTGACATGGCCAGAGGGAGCAAGGTAGCTGTGACTCTGTGTTCAAACTGATCTGGTGGATCTGTGAGTCTTTTGAAAAGGTGGGGTATATGCCATACTGTCATTAAGTGCAGCCATCTGATAGTAGTTAAAATAATCTGTGCAACTCTGTACACGAAGAATAGGTACCTAGCTCAGGCAGCTGCCAAGCTTTAAGCCAATTTCCATATGCAGAAAGGTAAATCTAGAATTAAAAATTAATCCTCTTTTTCTGAAAAATTTTTGGTTGCATAATGGTGAGTGTGGTGGTGAGATATACATGTTCTTACAAGAAATATGTAGTAAGAAGAGTGTCAGTTTTGAATGAACTGAAATAAATTCATGTTCTTGCATAAGTACCAAGAATGTTCTTGATTGCATTCACCAAAATTTGGACCTCTTCCTGAGAAGCCCAACAGAAATGTTCATCCAGTGCAGAAAGCACAAGGATTTCTGTGTGTTTGTGCTTGCTATGTCCTGCCTCCACTACACATGCATTTGTATGCTTTGTGGTAGACATGAGACTTCAGGAGGGACTGGGATGGAAAGGGAGCACATGTCAGCACAGAGTGTACAGAGAGGCACGTGGTGCACCCGGCAGAGCAGACAGCTGGAGGGTGTTAGTGCATTTGTCACGCCAGCCACAGCGCCAGCTTCATCGCTTCCTGTGCCTCAGGGCTGCACAACGCTGCCTCCAGCAGAGGCAGTCGGCTCGACAAGTGGGACACGAGGTTGGCCCAGGGCACTTCACTGCACCTCCTCTGCAGCAGGCCCTTCACCAGCCAGCCAGAACTAGGATCTGGGTGGGAAAGTTTACATAAAAGAAGTAAGGGGGGCTTTCCTGGAGGCTTTGCTTTCATGAACCCACCACTACTCCTCCCCCGGACTGATTTGTTTGCTCAGGCTTGGTTGCCTCCAGCAACACATTATTAGTGCGAACTATGGTGTATCCTGGGAGACCTGCAGGATTCCCTGCAAGTCTTTTGAGTTCTTCGTCTCCAAGGAGGGAGAGACACAAAGGCATCTCGCTCTGTTGACGCAGTTGCATGTGCATTGTTCCCCTTCTTTGAGTGTTGGTGTGTCTCTTTGGCAAATGCTGTAATTGGACTGCACAGTCTTCATCCCGCATCTTCGTCTCAGTGAGTAGATTATACTTTTCTTGGTAAAGCCACCAAACTGCAATGCTTTAAAAGCTGTATTTGAAAACATGCTTAGCTGAAGAGGTTTTAGCAGAGCTGTGTACTTATTGTTGCTCACACAGATCAGTCCTTGCTGATGGCAGACCTCAGGCCTTCAGGGTAAATCTGGCCTTAAGATAAATACAGATTGTACCACACATGAGCAGTTTTCCTTGATTTAGCATGGCTGCAAAGGCAGTGAAGACACAGTGACATGGATTAACAACATGGGTATGTACTCAGGGCTCTGCTAAGACCATACACCTCTGCTAAAATCAATGCCTCTGCAAATTCTTTAGATACAAGAAATGTTACGAGAGCTTCCCCACGATGTGATCAAACTCTGCAGGTATGCTTTTGATCTCTGCTTGGTTTGAAATTACAGGACAGCTTCAGTTCCCTTGGCTGTTCTGTGTCCCAGGCTTGCAGGGACCAGCCTATGTGTCACAGCACAGTTAAAGCATCATGAAGAGCCCTCGATTTCCTGATTAGCCAAGTATGTGTCCAGAGATGGACAGCATCAGATGAACTGATCTCCCATAAAGGTCGAGGCAGCTTAGCTAAGAGAGGTCAGTGCTCCAGTAGATAAGGCATCAACACCAGCTGGCATCTCAATAACAGAGCAGAGGCAATGCACAAGGGTTCCCATGACAGTGATGCTGTTGGTAATGGGAGGCTATTGAGAGGGCAAGGGAGTTAAGGAAATGCAGAGCAGGTCTTTTGAGTGTGATCTACTTTCACCAGGTGATTCAGTTGCCCAGAGACTCAGATGTTGAAGAGTGGTGACTGAGCCCTCAGCCCTGTCCTATGTCCCCCTGCCAAGCTGCTCCAGGTCTGACAGAGGCTGGGGGACTGCTGGGGCAAAAGGGTGAGCTGTGCTCTGCTGAGATTGACAGTCCAGCTGCACCCACAGATTAAAACCAGTTTGTCTCGCATGTCTGAACAACCCAAACCTGAACTAATGGAGCAAACAGGTGTGAAAGGAGAAGGGTTTTGCCAGAGCCAGTAGCTCCTTGTCTGCTGGATAAAAAGAAAAGCAGGTCAGTAGAAATCAACACATCCCTCATCAGATGCCAGGAAGAAGAGTCACTCTTCAGTGAGCAAAGGCACTTGTGGTTAACCTGTTAATTCCTGGATCTTTCTCAAGTCAAACAGTATGGGACCAGGATCCAGGAGGTTTCTCCTGCTAGACCTGGAAACCCGGTTCATGTGCCTCTCGATATATGTCTCCAGGGAAGAAGTAAGGGGGAAGAAAATATGAGGACAGATGGCTAGGCTATACTTTTTCTGCATTTGCATTATTTCTTAGTGAACAGCTTTAATCCCCGTACTCCAGCCTATCTCCTGCTTTACAGGAACGTTTCAAAGTGGCTCTTGAGCCCCCCAGATGCCAGTGCTCTAAGAAATGCTCTTTAACCCACATGGTCCCTTTTCTCTTCCTTCACTTTAGGATTTTCTCTCTTCCTGCCCATGCTTTCTCTTCTG
This sequence comes from Gymnorhina tibicen, assembly GCA_013399875.1. Lineage (NCBI taxonomy): Eukaryota > Metazoa > Chordata > Aves > Passeriformes > Artamidae > Gymnorhina > Gymnorhina tibicen. The sequence continues at coordinate 140,933 of VXAZ01004530.1, forward strand.
GATGCTGCCCTACTTCTGTTTCTTTCCAACTTAAAATAACTTAAATGCTTAAAAGCTTTGATGCCAGTGGCATCCCCTTGTTTCTAGTGGGTGACCTGCTGCATCCTGCATTCCCTTCTGGTAGGGAAGGGAAAATGGGTAAAGGGATGGTCATATCCCTTTACTTAGCAGAAGGCCCTTCTGCATGCAGAAGAATGTCTTCATAATCTACTTCAGAACTTAAATTTCTCTTTGTTGACTGGATAATTGAAGAAGCACTGTTGCAAAGTAATGAAGTAATGGTAATCTTTGATAAACTACATACCGATTCTAGCAGTAGCTAATGCTTTACTGGAGTGCCCTGCAGTGTCATTTGAATTTCATCAGTGAATTTCAGCAGTGATAATTTCTGCACCTTACAGGAATCTGAAGCTGCAGTATTTCCCTAGACATTCTCTATTTCGTATGGTAGGAGTTTTACACCTGGATTTCTACCATTGCATAGAAAAAAGTGTATTATCTTTAAAACTCAATTTTATGCATGAAAAATTTTGTGGGTATTTTCATTTTTGAAACTTCACTCAATCATTCCCCCACCCCTCAAAAAAAAATCTTTATTTTCTGTACTCAAACACTGTGATGCCAGTCCTCACTTAAATTAGCATAAATTGGGAAAATGCCACTCAAGTTGATGAACAAGTTTTGGAGGCAACTGGTCTCTGTGCTTAATGTCATAACCACCTAGAGTCCCCATGCAGTAGTCTAAAGAGACATATAATACAGCCAAATTTGGGTTCTTGTGCCATTTTTAATCTAATTGCCTAGTAATCATCAGGAAGTAAATATTCCTCACTATCTTTCCTGAAAAGCTTAAGAACTTAACACTCCCTATATATTCCTTTAGTTTTCTGTTTCAAAAGCCTTCAACAAAAAATATCACAGTTCTGTTTGGCAAATGCAATATTTTGTATTTTTTCATTGTAAGTGGAGCTGGCTTTGCAATGTGTTTAATAAAGCCAGTTTCCATATTGACAAAAGGGGAGATGTTTAAAAAGAGGAAAACACTGTGCTGAATATACAGAAATGATGTCCAAGTTGTATGCTGCATCTGCCAGTACAGTTTACTTTAAAGTAATTTTCAAGTCAACACTTGTACAAAACAGTGAACAAATGGTAAAAATGGTGAAAATACAACTGCTGTTAAAAAATAACTGCTAGAATCACTAAGGCAATGAACTATGACCATGGCATGTTTTGTGCTATCTCTCTGTCTTCTGTGATGAATGGCAGGACTGTTGAGCACTATAAGGATAAAGTAATTTTTAATTCCTATGATGAGGTAAGATGGTGGGAACAGTGAAGATCCTCCAACATAATTTTCTACTCTATGTTTTCTCCCACAGAAATTTGAATACAAAGGCTGCCTTTATCAACTGCATGCTTTTTCCCCCCTCAGCTTCTCATACTTTATAATTTGGCTATGAATTTTAAAGAATGGAGCAGAGATTAGAAATTAGCACCCTTTGTGTCGTATTGAAAGCATATGAGCCCCTCCTCCTCAGACACTGCAGAATTCCTTGCTAATAAGGCTGACTGAACAAGTCTTCATTAAACTGCATGTTGCTGGGCTGGAGAATTTATTTGTCTCCATCAGCCATTCAGACCATGACCTGGACAAATCAACCGTGATGCCTCAGATGTGAAAAGCCTTTGTTTGGCTTCTCAGGTTCTTAACACAATTAGTAGCTCTGCAACTCATCCCTTTGGCCACAAGGCAGAGTCACGCTGTCCCTTGCTGTAGCTACTGGTCCTGAGGTAAGTCAGTCGGAGCATTCCTCAAGTGATTCAGTAGAATGTGATTTTAACCATGTAACTCCCAATCCCATAGAAATGAGTGGCAGATGAGGATAAAGCTGGTTACACCCAGTTAGCATAGTCATTCTGTACTGTCTGTGCTGGCAACCTAGTAGGAAAAGTAACTGGACAAAATTTCCTCTAAATTGGTGTAAAGAAACTGATTTATGCAATATGCCTGTCATTAACGTGGCTGAGGCTTTTCTCAGCTTCCAAACACTGTGGTCCAGACGTTTAGCATCTCTTTTTTCAACCAGGAGTAAGTTACAATAGGTGTGACTTTGTGTAACATGGCAGAAATACACGAGTCTTTAATTAAGACTGGTGTCTTTCATCTTCCACTTGAAGATACAGTTATTATAAATGATACAAATAAAGGAGACAGCTTTTTGTTATAGTCATTAAAGGCTTAGGAGCTGTTTCACAAATACATAAGTCCTTGAGCATGTCAGAGTTTGCTTTGCTCCAGAAGAATGAAAGACCAGAGTTTTAAGCTGTATTTCCTCCTCATAAATCCTGAGGATCATGCATTTACTTTGGCACTGGTTTTTCTGCCTCTTCAGATTAGGTCTTTCTTCTCTTCAGTGTTACTGCGCTGGAGAAGTGGTATGATTTCCACTCATTTTGGTCAGAATTTCAGATTTTTTGCCTCAGACACTGGTTGAAGCCTTTCTCTCTTATGTGCCTGAAAGTCACAAGGTAGTGTAAGAATGCAGCAGGTGACCGACCCAGGGTCAGCAGGTGAACCAGGATGCTCTCTCTTTTTGTCTATGCATATAATTATCTATATTTCTATATGTGTGGGTGTGCATGTATACATACTCTTATTTGTAAATTCTTGCAGGACTTCAAACAAAAATCTGAGTTCTGTTTTTTGTTGGAAGGGATGGGTGAACATCAGACCAACCGAACAAGTGGCTCTTCAATCAGACAGGTCTTAACAGTGCCCTGTGTTCCCCCTGGCTTCCTTACCCACCCCATCCCTGTCTATGCACACAGATCACCTTCTCCTCAGCCCACAGCACAAATTGCTTCGCAGCAGCAGGAGAAATGTTTTCTGTCAGCTAGAATCCAACCAGGATGTGAGGAAAATAGCATTCTCAGACACTTCTGAACCAGCCTTGTCTTTGGGGCACAGAGCTCCTGCCTACAGCTCGGAGTCGGAGAAAGGCTTGGTCACTTGTGATAGGAGATGCATCTGAAGGGATCCATTTCAAATGGATTTAAATGGCAGGCATGGTTAGAACACCCTTAGGGGTGAAGGAGGCATCTCTGAGAGTTCTCAGCATGAGAACTGGACCAGTGGGACAGTGATCTGTGACCTGTGAACTTCTCTACACATATTTCTTTTCACAGACCTTAAACGCTTATTGGCAAAATGCTGCTTCAGGCATGTGGAAATATGTAACAAGCAGGAACTCGTCGGAGACCATGTCTCGTAGATTTCCCAGGTATCAGTGGGTTTGGCTCTTCGTATTTTCAGTCATGAGAAGTTGTATTTAGCTCTGACTAGTGCCTAGATTATGCCATGTGTTATATAGCTGAGGAGTATCTGCCTTTCAGTTAATCTTTTTCTCCTAACGCATTTTGATGCCTTTCATTCTCTATGTGGTTTTTTTTGCTTTTATTATATCCTCACCTAAACAATCTTGTCCTGCCAGGAGGATACTCCAGAAACCCATTCTGGACTACTGAGCTTTAATTTTGCTATTTTTTCCTCCCAAGAAAAGGATCCTGGAATAGCAACTGTTCAGAATTCAGTAGTTGCAAGATAAATGATAAACACAAGCCAAATGCTGCAGACCGAGGATTGTGTTCAGCCTGGGCTTGGTTCCTTCTGTCTTTCTCAATGGTTGCAGGATGAATACAGGCCAGCAGTGACAAGATACTGCTCAAGAGCAAGTCCTTATCTGTTACCTATGCTTCAAATGCCTCAGGAAACAGAGTTGAAACAGACTTTCATACAGCTTCCATATTTTGTAAGGATGAATAGGAATAAAAGAAATATGAATATGAAGTGTGAAATTAGACCTTCTCAGGGGTAGCTGGGAGAATGTAGAGACTCCTCAGCGATTTGCTCTGCTATGAGATCCATTAGGCTACCAAACAGGCCCCAGCAGTAAGAGGTCCATTGGTTAGCTATCTACAACACTATCTGCCAGAGAGGTATCAAACATCCAAAGGACAATCTTGGAAGTGGTGAACTAGACACACAATACTTATCAGCTAGTTTTAGTTTTTCTATAGGGGTTGTTGGAAAGGTATTGTGGCCACACTGGATTTTGACTGAGCTTCCATCAAAGTCCAAGGTGGGGTTTTGACAGACTGGACCCAAACTGGCAATGGCAGGGTGGGTAGGATCCTTCTTTAAGATGAGAGATATGACACTCTGGTTGAGCTCTTGTATAAAGAACAGAGTTGAACTTACGTTTGCCACAGCCAAGCAGAGGCTGAGTTACCAGCTTAACAGGCATTTTGGAGTGAGTTTATCCTTTACATTTTTCACAGAGGCTGTTGAGAGTTTTTGAGACATTCAGCTTAGAGATAATAACAGCTCTACAGTGCATGTATTTTTTGGAAAGTAGATTTTATTTCTTTCCCCACAAATCTGATTCTGTCCCTAACTTGAGTTAATTAATGTGCACATTTTAAAAGTTTGGGGGTTTTTTTTGTATTAGACAAAAGGTCAAGGGACTACCACCTCATGAGGAAAAAGCTGTTTCCTGAGAAACAAGCTTGCTTCAGTATGTCTATGACATCCCAGCACCCCATGCAGTGCTCTGTCGTGGTGGCCAGATTAATTATGGACCCTAATTGGGAACAAGAAACAAAAGAGGGAGTCTAGGGAAAGATGACTTCATCTCCCTGCTCATCTTACATTACTGTTCCACACAGAAAGACTGAGGCAACAGACAGAACAGCAAACAAAATTATCTACATAGAGTTTTCCCTTGGCTGAGGAGAGGAAGGATAAAATGAGAAAAGGAACGCTGTTCACCTGGAAAGTCACAAGAGCAGCGCTCAGTTTTTATCCTTTCCAGCCAGCATGTTTGTTTAAGCCCACACCTTTAAAAGTTTTTGTTCAAGCAGTTTGTCCTTGGGCTAATTTCTCCATCTCGTTCTGCTTTAGCCTCAACTTGCTGTAAGCCTGGGAATTTTCAGCCTCTGTGAAAGAAGCTTTTTCTTACACTGATAGAGAACACCCTGTCTGCTACATGCAGTTGTTACAACAAGGTGTGGGAGGGAAGTGAGGCACGGCAGTGTTGCATAAGGGACAGCTTCACGGTTGGCAGACTGGGGGGGATTACGAAACAAGTGTTCGGCTCTTCCATTAATTATCTAATTTCAGATGAGTAGTATAGGCTCAAATTTGCAAAGGCCTAGACAGAGAGGCTGGCACAAGGACGGCATGTGGCCATTCCTGATTTACTAGTTGTTTTGTTTTTTTCTGAGGAAAGACATCTAACCACTGATTCTGACTCCTTGCCTATCAACACAAACGTATCCTTCTAGTAAGGCAGTCGCGTCTCTTCTGCAGGCTGGCAGGCATCAGCTTTGCTGCATGCTGTTTGGCACCTTTCCCACATGAAAGACTCACGCAATCATCCCTGCAGTCCCTGATCACATAGTCATTCATTCCATCACCTACCCTCTCCCCCTTTCATCATTTAATTCACAATCACCATTGTACCAACACCCAGAAGTCATAGCTTGGCCTTTCCTTTTTGGTTCTGCATGCTGTCACACTCCACCATTCAAACCATAAAGCCATTTACCTTCTGTGGTTAATTTCGTGTACCTAAAATTATTTCTATACTGATGTAATTTAATGGGTAAATGGCAAATCAATGATTTTTCTGTAAGCCAGATACTTTTTGGCATTGGTTCTCAATTATCCAGATAACCTTGCCTTCAAACAATCTGTCTGTTTTCCTCAGTGTGTCACAATATCACTTGTAATTTTTTTCTACATAGTAACCAATAAGGGGAAATGAGAAAAACCTGAATAACCCTAGGAATGTCACAGCGCAGCAGAAGGATGTTAGCTCTTTCTCAGAGGCACTGACAGATTGTTCCTGTGGTTTTCAGTCTTACACCTGAACTGCTTGGGGTAGAGGTGAGGAAAGAAAAAAATACAGGCTAAAACAGGACATTTGGGAATACCTAGAGGTGTATTTGGCAGGTGACGCACTCTGTGTTGGTGGACCCGGCTGTTTGGTAGGTAGGTTGGGTCTCCTTCTCCTCTTATGGCAAGAACGGCAAGAACTTCCTGGATCATTAAGTCAAATTCCTGCTATCACAAATAGACATACCCTGTTATTGCTGTCATAAATTTGTCTTGCTTGGTGTTTAAAAACAGGTGGTTTATTCCTCTCATTTTCCATCTGTAAGACTGCACTGGAATCTCGTATCCTTCCAATGATCAGAAATCGCCCTCGAATTTCTGTCCTTCAGTTTGAGAGAGACTCATGTCTATGACTGAGAAACATAGGAAAATGTTTCCAAGGAGATTAGAAATGACTGGCTGACTGACTGAGTTCTTTAAAATGTGGTAGGTGCTTTGCATTTAAAAGTTCTCTATATTTACCCAGCCTGGAGTAAATCCAAAACAGTTCACCTGAGAGGACAAGAGGAAATCCCAGTCCTAAAGCCAGTTGGTGACTGAAGAGTTAACGGGACACAGTGGTTCCGCTGCTGACACGGGGAGCAGCCTGCTGCATGTCTGCAAGGTGAACAGCTGAAATGTTTGGCAGTTCGGTTTAGTTTCGCCAAAAAAAAATGCAGCTTCTTTTTACGGAGGAAGAAAACCCAAAACTTTGGGGGTTTTGTTCGGCGGAGTTGAACGCTCCGTTCCCGTTTCGCCGGCTGCTCCCTGCCTGTCTGTCCGTCTCCCACCTCCTGCTTTCCTGGGTGTGCCAGATCTGCCCACAACCTGCACATTCCCCACCTCCCCGCCCTGCCCAGCCGAGAGGGGCGGGCTGGCCGGCGCGGGAGCCGGGCTGAGCTCCGGCGGTCAGGGCGGGCGCCTTCCTGCCCCGGCGCCCGCAGCCGCGGGACCACGGGCACGGCCGGGGGACAGCCGGCCCCGCCGAGCGCCGAACGAGAGGGACCTGGCCCCCGGGTGAGTGCGGCCGGGACAGGATCCGTTCATCTCGGCCGCCTGGGGGTAGTTTTTTTTTGCATCGGTGGGAGGAGGAGGAGCGCATAAACTTCTTTTAGAAGCAAGGTACTGCAGCAGCGGGGCCGGTGCGCGCCTGGGCAGGCGGAGGGATGGCCGATACTACAGAGAAAGGAGATTGGGAGAAACATCTCCAACCCGTGAAGTCCAAGGGAACCTCCAATACGATATTATTGACTTGGGAAAGTTTTATTTACAGGAAGAATTTGATGCTGTGAGCGCTACTGGTAGGATGAGGCAGAGGGTTGATGTTTCGTCCCCTCAGAACAAGTGATTAAAAAGAGAATTGTAAGTTGTATGTATGCAACTAAATAGGCATTTGATGTCCTCCTGTGCTTTATTCATAGCACCCACTGCACTGGTACGAGCGCACCGTGTTGTAGAGCCGAGGAGGATGTGGGGGAGGAGGGTGGTTTGGTTCGTGAACTTTCGTGGGAGGTTATTTCTCTTCTGATCAGACGGAGGAAAAGTTGGCTGTTTCTCTGTAGTAGAAGATAAAATGAAACATGCGAAAAGAGCTATATGAATCTTCTCCAAATGTTGGTGAAAGGATAATGGAAATCTGTGTCTGTGCCCACTGAGGTGTTCAAGAAAGGGAAGGTTTGGAAGCAGGTTTTGCTGTGAGATTAACAGCTCTGAGCTGCTCTGTATAGAATTTCAGTGGGTGAGTGAGCAATTCAGATTCGTCAAGGCTGCATTGTTAGGGGACTTCAGTGCCTCGGTATTTGTTGAAAGCACAAGCAGTGCATTGCCCTCGTGTATGCAGGAATAAGCAGCTGGATTTACACAAAAGTGTACATTGGGAACCGAGTTTTGAAGTGCAGAAAAGCAAAATTCAGCTAAGTTGTGCTCTCTAAGAAAGGATAATGTGATGGAAAATATTTTATTTCCTCTGTTATTTTCAGTGTCATTTAGTACTGCAGTGTCATTATGTGTAGGATCATGTATGTCTGAGTACTTCGAGAGCAGGTTGTGTGAGGACATCCTCACAGATATGTTTGTATTTGGCCTCCTGAGTATCAGTCTGGCTTTCTTTGTAACTTGAATTTTTCATTTTTTACAACCAGTTCCAAAATGCTCAATTTGACATCAACTCTCCACACCTAATTTAGTTTTATTAATATTTTTCTGTGAGGGAGCAGCACCAAAATTCATTCAGCTGTTTTGAAAGTCATCACACAACGGGGGAGTGAGATGGAGGTGCTTAAATAACCATTGCTGTATTTTTTCCCATGCAGATTAAAAGGTCAAAAAGCTTTAAAGTGATAGCTGGAGCTTCTGCATATCACAACCCATAGCACCTGACTTAGTTCCTGTGAGAACTAGAGTAATCTCACCTGCCTAAAGCACTCCTGTGACTTCACTGAGCAGAGCTTTTCATAAATCAGTTCAGTGGTTAATTGCCTCTGCATGGTTTTTAATCTCAGTTTCTCCATGTTGCCTACCAACTACCACATATCACTTATTAGATCACAGCAATTTTTCTTTTATAATTTTCTGTGTAGGTGCTTACAGACTGATTGTTCCTGAATCTCCCACAGAGATGGTTAAATAGGTTGAGCTTTTGTCTTTTGCTGTGTGGTAGAGTTTTTATTCCTTTATATTGTTGTGAATATTTTCTGAACAGTCCTCAGTTTTTCTGTGTTCCTGAATTCTGGACAAAACATCGGGTTCCACCAGGAATCAGACCATACTACATACACAAGTGAAATTATTTCCCTTCTCCTTCATGCTTTTCCTTCCTAAATACTAATATTATATTGATTCCTTTAATCTCCAGATCACATCAGAGGTGATAATCATCCAAATCTTTTCCAGAATCACTGCTTCCAAAGGTGCCATCCATCCCATGTTGTCTGCTTCTCTCTGACCCTCCTTACCTGAGTGAAATGCATCATTATCCCTAAGTACATACTACTGAACATACCATTTATGGTAAAACACCTTTACAGTCAACAGTAAATGAGGTATACAAATTTATTTCCATCTAAATGTGTCTCCTACTGGCTCCATGTAGCAAGAAAGGCTCCCTTTTGCCACTTCAGCAAAATTGCTGTTTGCAGGATACAGGAGTTCTGCTTTACATGTCTTTTATCTGCTGCATCGTGCAAGTGCAGGCATCTGAGGAATATATTCACTCAGTAGTGAAACTTGCTTGGCATCTGGCCATCCATGGGCAGACAGGGCGGTATCCCCTTTCCAGGTGGTCCCTTGTTAGGAAATGAATGAAGTAATGTAAATGAAAAGAATCAACCTGAACTTTCTCCTTCCTAAATTTAAGCTGAACTCCAGAGCTCTACCAAAGCTGGAAGCTGTTCAGTTGAGCTTATTGTCTGTTTTGCAGCTGCCTCAGCATGTACAGGTTCCAGCTGGGACCAACAGAGAATCACTGAAATGTTGTCAGGAATGCTGATCCAGGAGTCTCTCTGTCCTGACCTGAAGTTCATATACTCTCATGAGAGCTCCTGTTCTCAAGAAATTTTCAGCCTGCTTTGCAGGCCAAAAAGACAATGAAGAACACTTAGACTTTGGTGTACTTATATAAATTTAACATTTACAGATTGTTGGAGTGGACAGCTGCTGCAGGCAGGATCCTTGTTCTTCCAACCGAATTAAAAGTAAAGCTGCTCTTGGCTGAAAAGGGAATTGTTTTGTCTGCTTGACATTGTTTCCTCAATTTCTGTACCCAAGCATTACAGTGAATAAGAAGGGAAATAAGAAGGTAAGAAGAGAAATACGAAGATAACAATTGATCTTTTTTCTTTTTCCATCAAAGATCATTGAGAAGAAAGTCTTGCCTATCACAAAAGCAACCAGAACTTTTCAGTTTGGACAGTGAGAGTCAGGTGTGAGTTATAAAAATCTGCATACTCTAGAGCTACATGTACGTACAGAGACTTAATGCTGAGAGCCAAAAGTGAGTGAAAGCATATAGGGTTCCAGTAGCTGCCCTCCTGTTAAACTCTACCCTGTGTTTACAGAGGATAATGCTACCAAAGCTGTCTGTATTTATTCTTTGTGTTGGGAAAGTGTTGCCACTTCCACTGAACGACTTTCTAATGGTTCCTGCTGTAGCATGCTGTGCTGGAGAAACAGATAAAATATGTAGAATTAGTTCTTGCCTTATGTTAAAGTTGCAAACGCTCCACTCAACATCCTTGATCGGAGCTTCTTGTGAAATGACTATAGCCAGGGACCTCCCGTGTTTCCCACTATTTCTGGTGGACCCCGAAGGTTGCCAGTTCCCGGCGAGCAATGCTTTTAACGTGTTTGGTGCATGTTATTTTGATCTAGTTCAAATTCCGTAATTAGCGCCCAGGCTTGTCCGTACAAGCCGGTGCTGCGGAGGAGCCTGCCGCGAACGCCGGCCCGCACTGAGCGCCGCGCAGCGCTCCCGGGGACCCCTCGGCCCCGGCACCGCCGCCCAGCCCCGGGCTCACCGCGCAGAGCCGGCGGCCGGGGAGGGGCAGCCCGGCGGGGAGGGCAGCCCGCTCACCCCGCTGCTATGGCAACGGGCCGGGAATGCCTCTGGCTCAGCCATCCCCGGCTCCGCTCCGCAGCGCCTGCCCTGCAGACAGCTCCATTGTCTGCCGGACAGTTGTCTTTCCATCGGCTTCCAGCGAAATAGCCTCTTCCCGAAGACAAAAGGCTCGGCACAAAGAGACTGAACAGGGCTAAAAGTTTAAAGGGGAAAGAAATACCCCTTAAATTATGTTTTAACTGTAGGGGAGAGAGGAGAAAAATAATTCTGGCTTCTCCTAAGTGATAGTTGGTGAAGGAGGAGAGGGGTCATAACTAGGTTTTGTTGGGATTTGGTAATTGCTTCCTGATGCATCCTGAAACTGTTCGCGAGAAGACTGGCTCGCCCACAGGACTATGGCATGGTTTTTATCCCTGCACAGTCAGGCTGCTGCCATCTGACAACTGTTCAGATCATGTAATGAGAGATTTGGGTTTCAATTTGCTTTATGGGTGAACCAATTTTCATATCCAAAATCATAAGTAGAGTTGACCCCAAGAAACAGTTTCGTTTAGATCCAGCTCAGAGAGCTCAAGCACAGATTTGCCCAGTGTCAATAGATACCTTGTTTTCTAGAGTTTCCCCCTTAAGTTGTGGTGCGGTGATGATGGAGAAATTTAGGGGGGAGGATACTGCTGAGTTAGTAAATACAGGATTTAATCTTGCAAGCTGTCAGCATTTCTAGAGCATTAAAATTCTGGTTCAAATAAACACACTCCCAGTACATTCTCTTTTCTTGTCTCAAGCAGAAACATGCTTTCATTAAGCCAATGTGAAGGCAGAATTCTCCTTCATGACTTCAAGTGCTCATATGTGTGTTTCTGAACAAAGCCTACAAGAAATGCCATTCCACGTGAGAAGTTAAATTCAAACCTTTCCATAGGATGCACATCCTTGTCCACATGACTGGCCTTTTTGTTTCCACCATTTGACCTTGATGTGACCTAGAAGAGTAGTACAAATCTGCAAACTGGAGAGATGCAGTGCAAAAGATCAGAACACATTACATTCCTAAATGCCTTTAGATATTTCTTCTAGACTTGTTAACCCAGTGGAAGTCTGCTGATGGTACTTTCTCATCTGACAGCTATTTCTGACATTTTATGTAAGTATTTTATCCACCATATCCAAATAGACCGGTGGACAAAAAAAATTTCTCCTACCCCCATTTTCATACCATACTGAAACAATTTTGCAGCATTATCTCATGAAGAAAAAAAATCTCTTTTCCTAGAACATGATCAGCTTAGTTCTTGAAATGTTAGAATGGACTGCTCACCAGTGAACTGACCAGTCATTCTTGTCCATAGCAATGTTGTTCTTCTAAGGTAACTCCTGTCAAATTTCCTCCACCAGTTAATGCCACTATGTAAAATACTGCTTTTGGATATTTTAATTACCCATTAAGTGTTGCCGATTTATTTCTTGAATGTTCATTGATCTTTTTGCAGGACTACATTAAAATATATATTTTATAATCTGAGTACCTTTTGTTTAAGCTCAATAAAGTCCTTATCTTACTATCCCATGTTCCTCATTTCTCTAATCCCTGTTGTTTCCTTTGGGCAGACCTCAGTTCTTTCAGGACTCTTCTGCAAAATCTCACGTGGCCCTTCAGAACACTGAGCTTTGTTTACAGGGCACAGCAGCTGTGGGGGCCCTGTTGTTTTCCTTCACATTGGTCACATTCTGTGCTCAGCTCTCGTCTCTCTGCCACCACCAAACCAACTACACAGTTTGGTGATAGAGGCAGTAAGGCTTGCTATCACACTGTCCACCCCCTTTTTGTTTTTTTTTCCCCTAATCTTGTCCTGTACTCTGAAGAGATTTCTTAGGTCTCTTCCACATTTCAAGAATGCAGAAGTCTTTCCATTTAGCTTTCCGTGGTGCATTTTGTACAGGGATTGTCCTGACACTATCAGAGCTCCACCCTATCCAGCCCTTGTACCCTGCCTAATTCCTACTTCTAGTACCTCAGGACAGAAATTTTCAGAATTCCCTGTTCCTCCCCACTCTGCCTTCCCATCAAAGGAATGGTGAACATCATTTGGGGAAGAAATAGGACACACAGCTAAGACTAGGTGATGATGAGGGTTGCTAAAACTTAACAATGAGAAATCAGTGAGTCTGAGAAGTTATTCAGGACTAGCATATGGAAATTTGGAGCTTGTATAGTCTGTGTTTTGCCCCCAGCCAGAATTGTAGCTTGGATTGAAGATGCCTGTTCAAGATGGAAAGATGGGAAGTTACAATCAGTGCAGAGGACAGAAATATGGGTTTCTTCTTCACTTCTCACTGCAGTGCTGTGATAACATAATGAGTTACATCTTTCCATTCTTCCTGTGCAGTCTCTTTTGCTCAAACTCTCACACTTAACAGAGGCCCATGCCTTTCTGTTCACTGTAACCACACCAGTGTGGTCCAGGGGAGGGAGGAAGAAATTGCTTGTTGGATCATTTCTTTTTGGCTGCTTCTGTGGAGTGACCCTGAATAATCTCGTGTACTGTGGTGGCTACACATACACATACAAAAAGGAAAAACAGAACTCCAAATGACATAAGATAGGCAACAGCCCAGTATTTGGTTCTGTTGATTTCCTGCAATTGTGAATAACTGCACAACAGCTGGGGTTTTATGGTGGGAGCCTGGACTGGTTGTGCTAAGGGAGTCTCAGGCTGGAACAGATGAGTGTGGAAAAGGGGGAATGGCCTCATCAATCAGAGCAATATATCGTAAATGGAGCCATTCTGTCATAACAGCCTGCCAGGCCGGTTGACAGCTGCCTTGAGGTTGGAGATGACATGCTGATAACACCACGGGATGATAACAAGACTCTCAGACTTGGGCAGAGGGCTGTATAGCAGGACCATTAATTAAAATGTATTTGGATGAACAAGCTGACAAGTTTTCTGTCTTCCTCCCTCTTTGGGAGTCCTTTTGTTATATGTGTACAAAGGGTGAGCTGGGTCAACTCCGTTATTTGCCGAAGCTGGCTGAAGTTGTTGATGGTACTGTTGTGCTCATCAGACTGGCAGGGCAGGCATGAACACTGACACTACAGCCGTGCTTTTCTAAACACTCTCCAAGACAACTCCTGTAGCATCACTTTTTTTTGGATGGGCAAAAACTGAGATCAGAGTCACTGTAAAGGAGGCTGAAGTTAGGTTACCAGTAGTGGGAATATTTCTTCTTACTAGCCTCTTACTTCAGTCCTGTATCTCTAAATTGTCTTGCTCAACATATATCCAAAACACATCTTTAAAGGCCTCAAGAGGTGAAAACTGGCAATACAGCATCGTGACTCAACCCTGCAACCACCCAGTATGAATTTTGAAGATAATAACAGAACAATAACCAAATAAAGTGGTGCCTATCTGACTGTAACAAGCATGTTTCAGGATCTGTTGCTGCAAGCATTTGCTTTCCAAGGTCTTGGTAAGCCTTTTTCATTGGCCTTCAATATCTTATGGTGGAATCCTCCTTGCCTGTAAATAATGTAGGCAGTATGCTGTTTCTCAGCCTGTAGGAGGAACAAACACAAAGCAGAAGCCCAGCATTTCTCCTTGCAGTTCACAGCCAGTCTGGTATGTAAGCATTGAGCCTTAGCTGTTTACTCCAGTTTCTCCACCTTTCTCTTTGTTCTCATCCAGATACACCTGCTTGCAACAGCCAGTGCACAAAGAACTACCTTGCCACACATGAGTTAAGTTTTGCTCAACCAAGGGCCACAACTTCTACTGTCTCCAATTATTTTATTCCCTACAGGAGCTTCCTTGCTTATTCCCTCTATCCTGTATGGTTCCTAGAAAGCCCACAAGCTCTAACATGGCTTATGACAGGCTATTTATCAAACACACATGACAACAGCCATTAACACTTCCCATTACATCAGTATTTTTGCTTTGCTGCAGAGAGAAAACTTGTGGAGCAGAGGCCATAAGATGCTAGCTGAAGGTCACTTAGACAATCACATGGTTCAGATTAGCACCTAAGACTTTTGCAGCCCATTCCTGTGTCATATCCTTTGCATCATCCTGCTTCTCAGGCACCTTTAATCTATATTTTTTGTTGAGGGTGTGGGTGTTGAGCTGGCAGGTGCATCTTCAGTGATAGCTATGTGGGTCAGGCATTGCACATAGATCAGGCTGTTCTTTCTGTTTTCTCACACTACTTCCGGCCAGTTGCCTTCAGTCCTTTGTGTTATGTGTCAAGAATCCCTCCAAAATTAAAAAAAAAAAAACAAATTCAGATGCACGTGGCTTTGTTATAGCTCTTCTCACCTTTGCATTGAGCACCTCACCTGTTAGCTCATAAAACTTCCCTGTAGCCTGGAGCTCACATATGCTTTGAGTCAAGAAGAACTGGCCAAACTGGCTGCTCTCCTGCAGTTACATGGTCTTCCCTGCATTTTAAACAGAAAATGTTTGCATAACAAGCTACAGGGGTGAAAATTATTAGCATTAGGCAGAAGTTGAACACTGCTATCTTCCATAATTTATAGCTGCATATCAGCTGTGTTGTCTATGAAACACATTTGTCTTTACAGCTCACCAGGTAACTAAATTATTAAAATACATAACTGAAATTGAAGTTTCCACAGAATCTTACATTAGAAATTCCTAATTGGGTCTTTGGGGTTTTTTTAAATATCAGCAGTGACGTAACTTGTAAATCACTTTGATACTGCTCAGGATAAAGGTAGTGTATAAATATGAGATTACCTCTTGACCAGATGACCTGAGATACGCAGACGTATCTGGCAGACAGGATGTGAGCTGCTGACTTGATATGATATAAAACTTGATCCTGGGAAATGCCTTGGGCACAGGAATGAGGAAGTTAGGGCTACTATTTTTAAATGCTGTGAGGAGCCAGCAGTGTTTGCAGTAGTGCATTTTAAAGACGTAAAATGTCCTGTCTCTTTCTAAATGATGTGCAGTGTTTATTTTTGTAAGCAGTGGATTGAGCACTGGTACAGGCTTATTCAACATCCCTGTGTACTGACTTGTGGTTTTTTTGCTAAGAGTCAGCACAAGACTGAGCAGATTGTTGGGGTGACACTGGCTTCAGCCATGCATGAACTGCCAGAAATCAGAGAACCAGTTACTTTGCATTGACTACCAAGTTGTCATCAGCTGACATTACCATTTGTGGTCATTACCAGTACAGTTTCTGAACTGATGGACTGGCAATAGCAAACCCAGAGTGTTTCAGCCACTTAACACATGTGATGGTCTCCTGTCTTGGATTATCCTGTGGCTATGGGAACATTTCTCACATTTATTCAGCAGGGTCAGACACCACGCCTATGCAGTACTGCAATGCCATTTGAATCCATAACTCAATGCATGGGACCACAGTGTGTTGCTTTGCAGTCAAAGGTTATGCTGCTCAGTGGGATCCCAGATTCTGAGTGGATCCAGTAGCTGCCACATTTCCACCTGCAGTCTGGCACTGCAAATGTCAGGCTTGTTCCATGTGGTATTACCTCAAGCACTCAAGACAAAACTAACAAGGTCTGCAAACCTCTGTATTTTGTTACTGGTCCACCATAGATTGCTTGAAAAATTATGGCATAATGAAGTAACATATTGTCTGTGTACAAGACATTTATGTAATTTCCTTTTGCAAAATAGAGCTTGTTCAACGGATGGTAGCATCAGCTCCTCCAAGATGGAGTGGGATTGTCTTTGCATTTATAGGGCTGACTACAGATTTATCCTGCTTGCCAAATATTAACTTTGTGAAGCATCCTGGGCTTGTAGAAGCATTTCTCTTTCCTTATTCAGTCTCATTTCTTCATGAGGTCAATAGTCTCATCTCAGTGGCAGTTCCACTATTGAAGGATATATTGTATGTAGTGTAGATTAAAATCAGAGAGGGAGGCAGACATCTGTGGAGAGAAGCAAAGTACAAAGTACATCAAGGAAAATTGACTTCATTTATCTTTGCCAAAGTACTTTTAAAGGAACCGCTTTTGAAAAACGTCATGCATGTCTTGTTCTTCTCATTTGCTTCCTGTTCTCCTTTTGGATGAAAGATGAAGTAGCATAATTCTTTCTTCTGCAGAGAATCTCTCATTCTCTTATTGATCTCCCTGCAGGAACAGGTTCAGCTTTGTGTTTTCCAGCTCTGCTCTGTCCCTTCACACACAGGCTTTGTCTTGCCTACCCAAACTGGGAGTGTAAGTACTCCCATGGCAGTAATAATGACTAAGTCTAGGGTGTAGTCACTGTCTTAGTAACCTCTGGGCTGAGCACACCTTGCTGAGAACACAGTTAGATGACATAGTGGTAAAAATATGTCAGTCATATCTATGCCATGTCTTCAGGGGTAGAAACGAAGGTGCTTTGTAATGAATCATCTAGGTATGCTTACTTGCTAAGACGTTTACTTTATGAATATACCTGTTTGTTTAATAGAAGTAAGTTCTCAGGTAGAAGAAGGAGGTTTTAATCTTTTCTGCACCACTTATGTGAGATCTGTTCACAACTTGGCTCTAATTATAAACAAATAGTATTATGTCACATGTAGCATGTGAATTTTTTGAACAGGCATAGTCTTGTCTAAATCTTGTACAAATCTTGAACACTTCTTCCAATTATATCAGTGTTAATGTACCACCTTCTGGCCAGCTAATGGAAACACATGAACTGATCTTCAGGAGCTTTATAGATCTGTGACTCTCAAAATCTAAATCAAAAAGCTTCTTTTTCTATAATAGTTCTGGGACCCATTCACTACCATTGTGTTACACAAGAGAAGAACTCCACTTTTTAAAGTATCTTGAGAGAACAAAAAGCGTTTACTTCAATTTCTTTTTAGAGTAGCCATCTTTACTGAAAAAAAAAAAAGGCAAGCTGTGTTTAAGTGATAAGCAGTGCTTTTACTTAAGTGTGAAATATTTTCCAGCTATGACTAGGAGAATTTTATTAGTTTTAAAAGTTACTGCCTCTAACACGTAGTTCTTGCCAGATGTGATGATCTAACCATTTCTTCAAGACACTAACAACCTTGTCCATTACTTGCATGAACTATGTCTAATTTGGAGTCTACTGTTCAAATGAAAAATTGGTATTAATTGGAGACACAGGCACACA
Organism: Gymnorhina tibicen; assembly: GCA_013399875.1. NCBI lineage: Eukaryota > Metazoa > Chordata > Aves > Passeriformes > Artamidae > Gymnorhina > Gymnorhina tibicen. The sequence goes on from VXAZ01004530.1 coordinate 158,565, forward strand.
GGCACTTGCATTTCAAAGCTATGTATCTCTCGTTGCTGCAATGTTCTGGTGATTTTTGGATAGGTTGTATGCTTGTTCTTGACTGCAATTCTGTCTAGGAGTATTAGTACACTAACTTCTAAGTGTTTATAGGCTAAAAACTAAGCAGTAGATCTGGAAAGAACATTTTCTGAATATGGATACCTGCTGCACAAATCTAATTTATCAGTTTTGTGCACAGTGTGTTACAGATGCTTGGCTTTGTCTTAAGACTAGCCAGATCCATTCTGATTTGTTAGGGCACTGCACAGTACAGGCTGCAGAACATGTAAGGAACTTTTACAAACCTGTAGTTGCAGCCAAGATCTGTACAAGGAAAAGGGAAGTTCACTGTACACAGACTATGAATTGCTGAAATATTTTTTCAGCTATTCCATACCACATCTGACATGTTGGTGGTACGGAATTTTTTTTATGAACCAGAGTTTTAACTACTCCATAAACATAACACAATAAAAATATTGAGTATTTTTAAATTAAATCACACAGGGAAGTTCTACGTTGCAAACTAATTTTGTTATCTTGAACATTTTCTTTATTCAAGGAAGAGTGAAAGGGCTCTGACTGAATTAATTAGTTTCTCCAGTTGAATAAAGATAAACAGAGAAGAGGAAAATGATTGATAGCTTCCTACATAGCTGGTTGCAATGAGACTTACAGCTGCAACTACCACTGTTCTGGTAGTCTGCTACCAGTGTCTTAATGGTTAGTTCAGTCTGGTTTGTTGGGAAGATGCTCTTTTCCTTCTCCAAGCAGCAAGTGGTGGCATGAGTGGAGGAGACACGAGGCAAATAATTCCGGGCAGTGAAGCGCTGCAAGCACAAACGCCTGAAATACAGTAGTCCTACCGTCCCATAAACACAGACTTCTGTGCAGATAGAGAACTGTAAGAAAAAGTCAAAACATCAATGGAAAAAGTCAACAAAAACTTGTGGGCTCCTTTAAGATAGTACGTAGAGGACTGTCCTTTTCAACAGTTTTCTTGCAGTATGAGGGCTGCTGCAACCTAGCTGTGAAGGCTGAGTCATCATTTTCTTGTATTTCATCTTCAGTTTAGTATCTGCATGATGGCTTACATTTAAAATGAAATATAGCAGTTCATATAGAGACTCATGGGGATAAATTAATTGAACCTAGATGAAATTAATTGTGTTTTAAATAGATCTGTTAGCTCTGTAATATAACTTCTTTGTAGCTTCAGATGATTTAACTTCTTTTGACAATTAAACTTCTTTTAGGACTTGTGATGAATTTGCAATGGTTAACCAAGCAACAGGCATTGTATTTAAGCAGTCACTAACCCACTCCTGGGAACAGTCTATGTAGTACTGCTGTAGTATGGATTTGGAAACACTAGGTTTAAGCAGGCCAGAGATTTACGTGGCCTAAATTTAGACAACTGTGTTCAAAGAGATGTTGTGATTTGGCAGAGTACTATGAATTGAAAAGTTACATAAGGATAAATCCATTCAACATGACCTGAGAAGTCAGTCAGGTGGGAGGAGAATGAATAAGAGAGGGAACTGCAGAGATAAGATCTGTGACTTCAGTCGTTCATCTTGCACCTTCTCCTGCTGGTTATGTAGTCTGTAGTGATTTTGAAATGTCTCTTAGCTGTGCCATAAAACATAACTTTGGTACTAACAGTTCAACATGTCGGAGAACTAAATTGCCGTTAAATTTTTGTATGTGATGTGTTCGGTAGCAAGATTAGAGGGCACAGCCTGTGTGAGCAGTCACCTCTTCTACATGCCAGAACTTGCAGAGACACTCAAAAGTCTGAGGAATACTTACAGATCTATCTTGCAACCTGTTGGGTGCTGGTGGTCAGGAGGTTTGGGGTTTTCCAGCCACTCTCCATAATCTTGAAAAGAGGCAAGGTGGATGCATCTTCTTCTGTCTCCAAAATCTGAAGCTCATGGGAAGAAAGTGTCCTGCAAGATTGTGAGAGGACATTTCTAGGTATTTTCTTAGTGTTACCACACACTAACTGATAGCAAAGGTACCTAGGAAGCATGTGGACGTAATAACTGCTATCCTCACAGGAATTTCTTCCGTGCAAATTTAGCAGGTGGTACCCTCCTGTTGACAAAAAGTCTTCTGTGCTTTGAGCTGTATATCCTTGCAACTGGTTTCTGTGGCACTTATCTACTGTATGTTTATGTTGGTGTCTGCAGCAGTAACAGATTTGACCTTATACCATTAACAGAGCTGTGATAAAAGCAAAGCTGACAAAACCAGGCCTGGCTTCATAGCTTGTAATAAACTTGAAAGTCTTTTCAAGTGTGTAGGTGCAACAGAACTATTAATTGAGTCAGTTTATAGGTTTATATCCACCTCTGTGACATTTACCCACTTAACACTGGGTTCTGTGAGAGTCCTAGAAATGTGCTGGGTACTGAGGTACAGAGGAAAAGTGTTTCACATGTAACACTTTTATAGTCAGAAATTAGAAAAAAGTGGGAAGAGAACCAGAACCAGAGGCTGTGATGTGATGTGACAGTGATGAAGTGTTTTCCCAGAGCCACATGAGAGGTTGGTTTCAAATCTGGAAATAGGAGTCCAGTTGTATCTCTTTCAGAGTGATGGCCCATTCACTTTAAATATCTTTTAAATTACTCCATCTGTCTTGGTAAGGTCAGAATCATGACAGGCTGCCCCAAAAAAATGTGCACAGACACAGTTGTATTGACCTGGATATGGAAAAGAAATGCAAGAAAATGACCAGATATGGATGTCATGGAAACTATGTGCAAGTATAACTTTGGTCATGGAGACATAACTGTGCGACAACCTGGTCCTTGATTTCTTCCAGGTTCTGTCTGTCTCCATTTTCTGCTTTTCTATAATTGCTTATACAGAGACACCACAGGTTTTGTTGCTGGCATCCTCATGACCTGGCTGATCTTTAAAGACCAAGTTTGTATATCAGTGTCTGGTGGACTTTATGTAAAGAATCCTAGAAGAGATCCGGCTATGCCAACAGAAATCTCAGCAGTGCTTGCTTTGTGTGAGGGACTGGTGTAGGCTACATCAGGGAAGTGAGCACCGCTTTGGAAGGTGTGACATGTTAAGGGTATGCCTTTACTACAGACTGAAGTTCAAAGAGCTATCTGAATTATACATAAATTAATATATTCAGGTAACAGGTACAGTTACATCATGAAGCTCTGAGCTAATTTCTCTCAAGAGGCAAAATAGATGAGTACTCAGAAATGTGAAAATTCAGGCATTTGCTCAGTTTCATTTCTGAAAGTTGTTATCTGCCTTTCTTTTTTGAAAGGTATGTAATACCCTCAGATCTTCTTCCTACTTCCATGGCACAGTTTTGATCACAAACACTTTGGAATATCAATGTCCTTTAGCAGTTGCATGGCTGCCTTTCCCCCAGGCACAAGTAACGTGATACTGCCTGGTGGTTTTGGCCAAAGTAGTTGTGGTTTAGCCAAATAGAGAGATGAAAAGATGATACATTAAAGAGAACCAAAGCTTTCTTTCCTTGTCATGTGAGTCACAGGAGGCCAATCACAATGAGAGGTTCTACACCCACTGCAACAATGATGTTTTCCAGTTTATCATACTGAAATGGTTAACCATTTTGCTACTGAACACTTGCACAGACAACAAAATTTTAAGAGGCCTGTGGAGGAAAAATGAAGTTATGATGCAGGCTGACCTTTTATTGTTGACTGGGGACCTAAGCATCCAAATTATTTAATGGCCTGGTAATGCAGGTCAGACAGTGTGCAATAAAGTGCAGCCAGTGCTGGCTGCCAGCACCACTTAGGGAAGGGAATGAATGCAGAGATGCAGAGTTGTGTGGGCAGCCCGAGGCTACTCCCTCCACAGCTCACATTGCAGGTGTCACTGGGAAAGGAGACCAAGCTGCTGCCCCTTTCACCTCCTTTGTAAATCTGCTCCTGTGTTTTGTTGCTGGCTGGAGCTACCTGTCAGGTTGGAATCTGGCAAGGTCACACAATTAAAAGATATTTTATTTTTTGCTAAGTAAACACTTAGCAAAGGAAATCAAAGTCAGTCAAGAAGGAAAAAACAAGTGCTTCCTTTTGATCAGTTATGCCTTTTTTATGCAGGTCTAGTCTTTATCAGCCAGGAGTCACTCTGGATTGAAGACTGTCCTCACCCCATTCAGCAAGCTATCCTCTAAGAATCATAGAATCCTTAAGGTTGGAAAAGACCTCTCAGAGCATTGATTCCAGCCATTAACTGGAATCATAACACTACCAAGTCCATCACTAAACCATGTCCCTAAGCGCCACATCTACACATTTTGATTGTTTTGTAGAAAGGAATTTTGAGAGCAGGTATGAAAGCAAGAAATTTGTCTAGGGACTTGCTTCCGTAAGTGTCGTCTCCCAAACCTACAAGGGTGCTGCCGAACAGAAGGACTTGTGCATTTTAAACTTTAGCACCCATATTCAGGAACTCATGAAAAGTCAAGAAGGGAAAAATCTGACAGGTAATTGTCTAAGCTGTCCTCTAACAATATCAAGTTTTTTCACTGTGATATTTGCAGCAGAGGTGCCAATATTTCTCTTGGGATGCACACACTATTTCATCTAGATCTCAGTAACTTTCTTTGGCTGCTTAGCTCATTAGCATATTGATATTTTTATCTTCCTGGCTTAGTCATTCTCTTACAGACAAAGCTAAAAACCTGTTTTTTCTAGAACCACCTCTGTATTTTTCAAACATTTGTAAACCCAACCATATGGTTCTTTGGCAGCAGTAGAATGTACTTTTGATCTTAGTTTGGGAAAGAAAGATTATTTCATTTCCCAGGTTTGACACTTCCACACATCAAATCAAATAACAGTTTATTGATTTTTTTCCAGAAAATAAAATTATGCAATTATTACATATATGAATCCATATTGTGTTAATGATTCTGCTGTATTTCTGAGCATCTGAATCAAAGAAAGCAGTACATTTTACAAAACTTGTTCAGCTTAGAAACAAATTTTTCAAGTGATTGCTGTGTGGTTTTCACATGAACTGTCAAGGAGGCCTTCTTATCTGCCTCTCAAATTTACCAGAGGTTTTAATACTTTATTTGTAGAATCACATTTGCTTTCTGCAGTTCAAAGATTAAGATACAGGAAGGGGAAAAATTATAATTGCAGGCAGAGAAGAGGTGGTCTGCTCTTAAGCAACCCAGACTTTATAAACACTGGAATTTTGGAAGTCCCAAAAGAAACAGGCAATGTTTTCCTGGAAATACCATAAAACCTTTGCTTCAAGGGGCTACATGCTGGATGACCAAAGTCCTGGAAAGACATGAGACAGCACAGACAACATATTGGTGTGGACTGAGGATCAGAACAATGTCAGATTATTCTTGGTGGGTTCTTTATTACTTTCTCACTCAGGGTGTGGTAGTGGATAATAGTCAGCTGGGTTGTTGTTTTTCCCCCCCCACCCAAATCTGTTTATAGCCTTGTGGCAATACGTAGCAGATAAAGAATCCACCACTGCACCTGGTGGTGTGACCAGTAGCAGGGGCTACAGACAGGCACTGTGCAAATCTGGGAGTGAGGTGGCAGGGTAGAGAAGAAAATCTAAGAAACTGAGACAGTGGCACTTCTTTTCATATACACTTTGCAATGGATGGGTAGTCTGTAAAAGCTATCTGTTCTTGTTATTGCTTTGTATTACTGTGGCTTGAAAAGCAAATTGGTATCATTCACCTTCATATATAATTCTAAATTGTAATAACCCTTTGAACTTGGATTATATGTTTTGTCCTCAAAACAGAAGATTGGGTAAACTTACATATTGTTGGAACGAGAGGCCCAGAATATCAAGTTAGCCAAGACATTATAATGAGCTCATGGCAGCCCTTTGGCTAGCATGAATATTCCCTATTTCATATTCTAAATGGTAACTGAAATAAAAATTCAAATTGTCTGTTATGGTTGAGGCAGAATGGAAATCAAGCTCGTATTTTTTGGGAACTGGTGGCAATTTAAGTAATGACTTAAAATAGTTTGTTGTTGTAAGTTATGCTCAAATCACAGGTGCACGGCTATACCACAGGGCTACATTTTACTTCTCGCTTGTACTGAAGAACAGTGACTTATGTAAAATATGGGACGTCTGGGAGAAGCAAAAAGCACAAATGCCAGCACTGCTGTATCACATAGAGCAAAACTGTGGTGCAGCTACAGATTATAATTTCATGCTGGCTGCTCATTTTTAGGAGCACTCTGATTCATTAGCTCAGTGGGAAGAAAATGGGAAGAAAATCATTAAATTTCTGAACACTGAGGATTTGTGCTCATTTTGGAAAACACCTTATTACCACTGCAGCGATCCTGGGAAGAGGTGGGACTGAAATAGCACACTGTGATACAGTTTTCTACAAAGTGTCTTGGCAGAGCCTGAGACTAGGAAAATAGCAGTCAAAGGTGCCGTGTCCTGAGAGAGAATGAGGGCAGCTTCCACAGTCAAAAATATGTTTTCCCACACAAGCACAAGTCAAAAACATGTTTTTCCTTATCCTAACATATATCCCTAGATCACAGCTTCTCCAAGAGATGTTTCAGAGACATCCAAGGACTGTCAGACTCTTGCACACTGGGTAAGACAAAGAGTCTCTTTACTGAACACATCCTGGGCAAAAATCATACCTAGACACCTTTTACAGTGCCATCACCATACCCCTTGTGCTTTTGTGGTAACAGCAAATGCACAGACACGTACGTGGGGACAGATTGGAGATGTGCTCTTCCTCGATGTTCATTCCTCTTGCTACTGGATTATTCTCTAGAGCAAAGGGTATGGGAACAGAAAAGGGAAAAAATTGTAACAAGAGTAAGGGAACACTCCAGGAAAATAACAGAAGATAACTGTAGAGAAGAAATGCATCCTGAAAGTTTAGAGAGGGAAGTTTTAAAAAAACACCATGTCATGTAGTTTCTCCTTTAGGTCATTATGTTGGGATGAGATCAATACAATCATTGCTGTCATTCCTTTAATATTTCTTTCCGGATTCCTTTTCTGTGTTCAACTGTGTATTTTTTCATTAATTCTTGTCAGACTCCTCAGCATTTTAGCCAAGTCTTTTGACTATCTTATTCTTGCCCAGCATATGACTAGGCCTTCCTTGAGCATGCAGACTGTGGGGGATGTTTTGAGGAGAGAACTAGGTAACTTCAGAATAATTAGCTGAAATTTCCTCCCCTCCCCTCTTTTTTTAAAGACAATTCTTCGTCTCTCCAAGAAGATGAAGAGATAGATATGGAGGCTGTCAATTGGCAGCTGAACAACACCTCCATGAATGGCCATTCATCTACCCCAACCACAGTTCGCTTTCCCAGCTGGGTGACTTTTGATGACAATGACGTCAGTTTTTCACCACAGAGCCTTTCTCCCTTGAAAACAGATACCCCACCTGCAGAAACACAGGCTCCAGATGTTAACTTTAATCTCACTACATCCTTGAAGAAAAGAGAACGTCCTAAAAGCACATTGGGAGACCTCTCCAAAATTCAAAAACTAGATCTCTCCTCCTTAACCAAGTTGCCTTCTGTTGAAACACCACCATGGAGCGCTACTAATCCCTTTCTGGATGAATCTCTTCGAGATGTCCAACCCTCACCCATCAATCCATTCAGCTCATTCTTTGAGGAGCGAGAGAGGCGTTCCCAAAGCTCTTCTGTCTCCAGTGCTCCAGGCAAAAGCCAAAGAGACTCTCTCATTATTCTCCACCAAGAGCCTGATACCATCAGCTCCCATGAGGCAAACAAAACTGTAACTCACACAGATGCTGTAGAGCAGCTCAAACAGCTCCAGATTGGAGACCCAGATTGTGTGAGCAGTCCTACCTTGCCTGATGATGACCCCATGACGCCATATGATCTGGATGCAGCTTTATTTAACCTGGCACCAGCTCAGCCAAAGGATGGATGGCCAATGATGCTCAGGATCCCAGAGAAAAAGAACATCATGTCATCCAGGCACTGGGGACCAATATATGTCAAGCTGACCAACAGTGGATGTATACAGCTTTTTTATGAGAAGGGACTAGAGAAGCCTTTCCGGGAACTCAAACTTGAAATCAATCATGAGATTTCAGAGCGTAAACTCCAGAACTACGATGAGAATGGAAGGATACACAGCGTGCGGTTGGATCGCACAACATACAAGGAGAAAAAGAAGTATCAGCCTAAACCAGCCATTGCACACACTGCAGAGAGAGAGCAAATTATCAAGCTTGGGACTACAGATTATGAAGACTTCCTTAGCTTCATCACTGCTGTGCAAGATACGCTGATGAACTTGCCAGCTTCATCAACAGATCTGAGCACAGTGGGACTGAATTATCAAGAAGAAGAAATCACTGTGGACGTCAGGGATGAGTTTCACGGCATTTTGGCCAAGGGAGATAATGTGATTCTCCAGCACAGTGTGCTGACTCATATCTATGTTCTCAGCTTCCTTTCTGGCCTGGCAGAATGCAGACTGGGCCTTAACGATATCCTGATCAAAGGGAATGAAATAGTTGCAAGGCAGGATATTATGCCCACTACTACCACTAAGTGGATTAAATTATACAGCTGCCGGTTCCATTCATGTGTGGATGAGGATGTGTTTAATAACTCCCGTATTATCCTGTTCAACCCCTTGGATGCCTGCCGGTTTGAACTGATGAGATTCAGGACTGTCTTTGCTGAGAAAACTTTGCCTTTTACTCTGAGGACAGCTGCCAGCATCAATGGTGCTGAGGTGGAGGTGCAGAGCTGGCTGATGATGTCCACAGGGTTCTCTTCCAATCATGACCCTTTAACTCAGGTCCCTTGTGAAAACGTGATGATCCGCTACCCTGTGCCAAATGAGTGGGTGAAGAACTTCCGCAGGGAGAGTGTCCTGGGGGAGAAATCTTTGAAAGCCAAGGTGAACAAGGGAGCCACTTTTGGATCAACCAGTCTGTCTGGTTCTGAGCCAGTAATGAGAGTAACTTTGGGAACTGCCAAATATGAGCATGCCTTTAATTCCATCGTATGGAGGATAAACCGACTGCCTGACAAAAACTCAGGTGAGTGGTGCATACCATCTCCGCAGGAATAACCTAAAACAAGTTATGTATTTTGAAAGATAGGAAATACTGAGTTTAAATGGTGAGAGATATATCATCCTCTATAGTATACCAAAGGATGTAAGTTAGTTGTATGAAACATTTATCTGATCCTTCATTGCAATAATTTTACGTATACTACAAATATAGCTAATGATAGAAACAGTTTTAGGTTTTCTAGATGCAAAAACATGTGTTCCGTGTCTGCTTGGAGGTATTTAAGAGAGGTGTAGATGTGGTAATTAGGGACACGGTTTAGTGGTAGACTAGATTCGTGCTAGGTTAATGGTTGGACTTGACACTCTTAAAGGTATTTTCCAGTTAAATGGTTCTGTGATTCTCTGATTATGAAACCTAGGCATCAAACATCTGTGTGCTTAGTACTATTGGGGGAAGCAGGGCTTTTTCAGGCAACTTGCAAAAGCAAGATTCTATGCTATGGGGCTGAATGACAGGATCAGATAAATTGCTGTAGTTCCAGCATATGTGGTATCTTCTCCATGCATTGCTATCTATTCCAAGCATACTAGGCCAGTGCTATATATTTCAATGCATATGCCACGATTAATGCCCGTAAATTACCTGAAATGGGGATTGTAAGAGAACAGAAAATACTACTCAACCATTAAAAAAAAATATATAGAAATTTCCAAACACCATTTTGTGGCTATGTTTCTGTAATCAGTGCAGACAGGCAATAAACCTGAAGAGACAATACCAACATGAAACCCACTTTGTATTTCTATCCCAAGTCTTTGTATTTCTAGTAACATGTTCATAGTTGAATATTCAAATAATGTAGGCAAGCTACTGTTCCCTTTGGCCATTTCTGCCAGTCATTCTATTTGCTGCCTGTCATCCGTGGTGCACAATAAAGCTGGACAACTCAAGTTTATTTTTATTTGTAGTGAATTCTACTTCTTGACTTCTCTGATCTAGAATAGCTTTTTACAAATGAGATGGAGTTTTCAGTATTAATGCTGTAGTAATGCATCTGGGTGACTGGGAGGATTTCTGTATTCAGTGTTTGCTGAAGGAAAGTTCATTGTGGTATCAGATTTCCCACTCAAGGCATCACTCTGAGGACATATGTTTCTCCTGAGTATGAGTTGTAGTGTCAGCAAAACAGTGATCCAAGTGTCCTAATCTTTTGGGTCACGTTTCAGCCCAAGGACGCTAGTTTACACCACAGGTTACAAATTTGGAGGGATATCACTGACAAAAGGGAAGGCTTCATGTTTCCTATAGAGTGAGGCATAAGAAGACAGAGCTTGGAAACTTGAGAGAAATATAGCAATGAAAAATTAACCTCAGACTGTTTATGAGAAATAACATGCTTGTGAGGAAAATCTCAATATGTCATCTGCATGAGCTCTGGGAAGGAGACGCTGTGAAACTGGGCCTTCTGTGGTGTCTTCTCTCCAAAAATCTCGGTGTACCATATAGATATTACAGCTGAGGAAAAGAAAGCCCTTAGACTTTAACACAATCACAGAACATGCCAGTACCAAACCAGGAGAAGAGGTAAAACTCCTGTCTCTACTGTCTCCTGCAATATGATGCTGCCTTACCCATTGCTACTCTGAGGGAGATACTGATCTGTGCCTTGTTTCCTTCTCTCCGTTGTGACTCTTTATTGTATATACACTGTGACAGGGGGAAATACATTACAGATTTGTTGCTGCTGTTGGACCCCTGCCACAGAGCATCTATCCATCAGTGTCATCATGCAAAATGCAGGGCAGTTGATATTTGTTTACATCCTGAGAGGAAGAGAGTGTCCTCACCCCTCCGGTCAGATCAGATGTAATTTCAGGGAAAGGAAGAGCCTTGGAAGCACTGTCTTGGCCAAGACAGATGAGGTATGTGAGAGGGAGGGAATCCCAAAGTGATGACAGGACAGGCCAAGTGTAGTTTAAATCTGACCTTGCCCTTCAGGGACTATTTCTGTTTATTGGTGGTACTTCATCCCATGGTTCTCCTTTCTCAAAGTATATGGCAAACAAAGACATATATAAGTGGTACTCAGAAGCATTCATTCCCGCTCCTTCTTAGATTGGCCTGATGGACCACATCCACTTTTGTCCAAGTGATACTGATGTGGGATCTAGCTGCCAGCCTTGTGCACGTTTGGCTGTATTCAGCCCTATCCACAAGTCAAATAATAACTCAACTTCAGGTATTTGGAAAGTCCTTATAAATGATGCAGTTCTCAAGCACTTAATGTAAAACTACTCCCTTGACTCACACTTTACGCTCTCTTACTGTGATACCTGTAACTCACCTGTAAGAGCACTGTGGGTCTTCTGTAAATATCTGGCCTGCTAATGAACTGCTCTGGTGCCTGGGACTCCAGAGCAGGAGAGTAGTAGTGACATCACATTGCAGAGGGAAGTGCTGCAGGTGGCCAGAGCCTGCAGCTCCACCTGCCTCCAGAGGGTCCACACCACTCAGGGCATATGTGCTGCATGGCTACTCCAGTACATGTGCCTGTCTGCCAGACATGCTCACAGGAGTACATATGTAGGCACACATTATGGGACTTCTTGTTCATCCACGGTGTGTGCTCTAACACATAGTCCCTTGCAAACACAATTCCAGAACTCCAGAGGTCTCCAGATAGCCAAATGGACCTCCTGTGCTTCACTCCATTCCCTGAATATGGACTGGTGCAGTCTCTGTGTAGAGGTGAGGGGCATGACCCCCAGCCCTGCCAGCCACAGGAGAGCATGTCCCTACCAAAGCTCGCTGCTTGTATGCAGGTTGTAGTATCCTAAGCACCCAAATTGTTAAGAATTATTTCAGCAGCTTTGCTCTCTTATCTAAATATTTTCTTTTTGTTCTTTCTAATGGGATAGGGCCCTTTGCACTCTCACTCTAGGAGACAGTGTTATCAGCACTTTCTGTATTATTTTGTAGCCAAAGCATCTGCTTAGGACTGAACACTGAAAGGCATGTGACAAACGAAGGACAGTGCATACTCTGTGATATGACCTAAGGAAAAAATATGGACTGGATTCTACTGAGCGCATTGCTGAAGTCCTGTCCAAAATAGCTTGGTAAACTTTATTGCCCTTCTTATATTTAAAATTAATATGATCAAAAGAGTTGATAGAGAAAGCCTATTTGCAAGCTATTTACAGCTCCAGTTGCTGCTGGCTGGGCTTCACATGTTTTTTTTTTTTAATCCGCCAGTAGAATACTAGGGAAACATCCAAACAGTCTTCAGTTGTGGGAAAATGTTCTTTCTGTGAAGCAGGGATGTAGCATCTGTGCAGAGCCTTGGATCTGGATTTGAACTTTTCTCTAGTTTGGCTGTGGATCCCAGGCATGCTGCCTGGAATACTTTCTGAAGTAAATTAGATCTTCTAATCCAAACATGTTGGGATATTCGGAGTGTCATGAGTCATTTGGAACAGATTCCCTCCAATCACAGTTACACATGCGTATATATGAATTATACTATCAGATCCTTGATTGTCAGAACAAACTGGTAGTAGCTCAAGGAAACAAGAGGTGCAAAACAAAAGCAGTGTGTTGATTTCCTCCTGGTTTTACTAACAAGTGTACCTGTCCATTAGAGAAAAAGTTCTGAATGAGCCTGTTGAACAGTCTGTTGAGGCGGTGCCTCATAAGCCTCATGCCCGGGGCAGTAATGAACACTGATGGACTAGGTAATTTTGCAATAGCTTCAGTGGAGGAGTTGCTTTCATAATCCATTCACCTTGTTATCTACCATTCTGAGCTCATTTAAATTAATAACTTCCATAATTTTTATGGATTTGGGGGCAGTGTTACCTTTTTTTTGCCCTTTGTTTCCCCCTTATTTTTTTTTGAACCTATGAATATCCACATTTAGGTGTGTTAAAAGAGGTTGCTATTCCAGGTGTCCAGTTGAAACTATGAAGAATTCAAATAACTCAGCTCTCCAAAGCACCTGGCATGCAGTGTGGTCAAGCCCAATTAAACACTGCCCCAGTGTTTTATCACAGTGATACCTTCGTACGCATCCACCCCAAAAGCAGCTGAGCACGTGCCAGCTCAGGAGTGCAGTGGCACAAGCTGAACATTCCTCAGCTGTGCATGTGGCCTGCACCAGAGCACAGACCCGCTCCTCCTGGGCTGCTGGGGGTCTCCAGTCTGAAGGAGGGAGCAACCCACAGCAAACTAGAGAGGAAAAGCATTACAAAGCAGATGAGCAGGAAGGATTACAATGAGGAGTCTGCTGAGAGTGGTACAGTGTGAGGAAAGAGATATGAATGGATGGGGAGCCTGAGACTAGGGGTTGTTTTCCTGTACTGAGTGCTGAACACAGATTTTTTAAGCCAGTTTTAGGCATCTTCATAGTGCAGTACCAGAGAGCAGTGCTGTGTCACCCAAGGGCCCCATGGTAGATGCTGAAGTGCGCTGCCACCATGGCTGTGCCCACCACAGCCAAGCTCAAAAACTGGCCAGAAGCAAAAGCACTGCAATGCTGGAGCGCACGGTGATCTCCCTGAGAGCTCCTGGGGCTGCTGCTCTCCTGTGGTGGGCAGGACTACCAGGAAGGCCTGCTGTGCACCACAGCTTTTGATCCAGAAAAAGCATGCTCCACATGTGAAAAGCCAAGAAGGGCTGTCAAACAGAGATCCTGGCTTGCTCTACAACCAGGGCACACGAGTCAGTACTCTGCTTGGGATAATTAATCCTAATGAAAAGCAGGAGATATATTTTAATGCTTGCAGAACCTGAGCTTCTGTATCTGCTTGATACTGCACCCATTCATTCATAACTTGGCTCCAGCTATGGTGCTGCATATCCCTGGTCTCTGCTGAACTGCACAGCCTCTCACTGGATTTGCTGCACACACATTAGTTTACAAACCTTCCAGTGGTAAGGGAACTCTGGCTAGACTGTTTTGAAATGTGAGGCTGACTCTAGATGAAATTCTTACCCAGACTTACACCGAGTGGAATTTTTTTTCCAGCTCTATTTCAGAGGTCAAGCGGGATGTTGCAATGTCTAAGCTAAAGACTGCCTAATTTCATCCTATTGGATGACTGTTTGCTCTCTTTTTCCAGCTTCTGTCCATCCTCACTGCTTCTTCTGTCACCTAGAGCTTGGCTCTGACCGGGAAGTGCCTTCCAGTTTTGTCCGCTATGTAGATGTGGAATTTGACATGCCCACCACTTCTGCGTCCAAAGCCACTGTTCGGTCCATCTCTGTCGAGGACAAGACCGATGTGAGGAAGTGGGTCAACTATTCAGCACACTACAGCTACAAGGTAAAACTGAGCAGTGGTAATGACCATGGTTACTTTGCATGCTTCATTGTCTTGAAAAGTATGGGCAGACAAAATACCATGGACAAAAGAGGTGGGAATTTGGCACATGCCAGGGTGTGTGCAGTAGCTACCCATGTGCAGCTATTGATTCATGGCAAATAAGCAGTGGATTATCCCTCAGCAAAGATGGAATAAATTTGCTTGCCATTGCCTGTGGAGGAGCATGCACACTGCCAGCTCCTGGGGATTAGCTGTTATGGAGAGAGTTTGAACAGGCAGTTTTGCTGCTCCTCATAGTGGGAGTGCTACCGTGGGAGTCCTACTGCAGACAAAAGGATCACATTATTTCTCTGCTGAAATATTTCTTCCTTCTGCCTGCCCTAAGGAGAGGAGTAGATGGGAAAGTACACTGTGTATATACCTGCCAAAATATCTCAGTAAATTTGCATGGTAGCTGAATATTCAGCAGAGAAGTTGGCATCCTACCTGCCTTCTTTAAGAACGAAGATAAGAGATTCTGAAAAGACTCTCATGGCAAATATTTTTACTGTAATGATATTATATATATTACATATTACATATATGTAATTATAATTACATTTTTAGTGGTTTCTTAAATTCCCTGGAGATGGTATTTGATCTTCCTAAGTATCCCTTTTCAGAATAAAAACACTGGATTATTCCTGAGTTTTCGGAGATGTGGAAATTTAGAACCCAAACATAGATCCCCTTGGCCCTGTCCCAGTACAAATTGGTATCTGTAGGCCAAAGCACCTCTGAGTTGAGGACAGCAGGGAGTGTGCTCATATTTGGGGTGTTAGGCACTGCTTCAAGGAGCAGGGAGTTGGATTTGGTGATCCTTATGGGTCCCTTAAAACTCAGGATTATTTAGAAAATTAATTTCTTTGCTTTATACATCAGTCTTTGCAGAATTTATAATTAAGGCTGGTTTTCTGCTGTCACTTAAGAAGCCACCTATCATCTGCAGATTTGGTTCTGGGTTTGTATTCAGAGTACAACTGGGGATGGTAATGAATATAAAATCATGTGAGTTCTCTTTATCTCTTCTGGAAATTATTTCATGACACTGTGGAATTGTAGAACTGCTTGGATTAGACTGAAAATCCTTATAGTAAATAAAATCCAATTTTCCCTGATCCTCAGTCTATTTGTCCTCACAACCCTCAGTTCACCAAGAGTTTCTTCACCTGAGCACAAGAACCACCACTGAGGAAGATTTTTGAATCTTTTGTTTTCCTTTCTCATTACAAATTTTCTTCTTCTTTTTCTTCTACCAGGTTGAAATAGAGCAGAAAAAAAGCTTGAATGAGGATCTGAAGGGAGAAAGTACTGCAAATGTCAATGAATGTACTACACAGTAAAGGAAGATCAGTCTGCAAGTCCCAAGAGGGGTGGTCAGATCAACAAACCTGGAAGAAAGGACTTGCAGGGGTTGGGTATTCTTCTTTTAAAAAATTATGGACTACCACTTTTAAAATAATGCTCTGAAGAGTATAATTTTTTTTCTTTGTGATGATCCATACTTTGAGAAGAAGCTGGTCAGTGGTTTGTTTGGAGGCGATCCATGGGCTTTTGCTGGAATGAGATAAGTACAGTTGTACAGTCAAGCCTGCCTTTTCTGCCTTTTCACCATTTAGGTTCTGCACTCAAGTATGGTCTGGCAGCCGTCACAGCCACAACAGAAAACAGCCTTTATCTCACAATCTTGCTCTCCCACATTAAGCATTTTGTTTCATTGCCTTTTGGTTTGGTCATTGACTGAATTGCTTCCTTCTGAACTGCCAAATGAAATTCAGGGAGGATCAAATGAAAAATTATGTAAAATCCCCTTTCTGAAATGGCCCACAGAGTGAAAACCCTGAGTGTCATTCTGGAGAATCAACACACTGCATCTTAAACAAAGAGAATGGTCTCTATGTCTAAGCAGATGAACTACAGACAGGACAGCGGATCATGGAGCCCTTCTTATGTTCACCCCTTCCTGTCTCATCCCTCAAATGACACTGTGCACATTTTCACGGGGTCTGCACAAGTTACAAGAAGCCTCTGCAATTTCTTAAAATTTTTACTTTTTAGTCTGAGCCATTCTGGTATCTTGACTGAACATGGTTATGGCTGCTAGCAGTAGGGAATGTGTGTTGCAATAGTGGAGATACTGGAGGGACTTTGCTAAGATTAGATCATTCCTGCCTAGAAAGATATTTAAGGGAAAAACATGGGGGTTTAGTTTTGGATTTGGGGGTTTTTTCTATGTCTTCTTGGATGGGTAAAATGGGTGGTTATTGAAAATGTCAGACCACAATTACTTTAACAGACAATGTTGTTTGTTTTCCTGAAAATCCTTGGAAGTCTGTCCAGCACAATATTATTTTCATGTTCTATCTTGAAACTACATATAAGTAACTTGTATCTTTATAATACTCACATTAACCGGGCCCCAAAATCTCTTTCCGAAAATTAACAACAAGCTTCTATCATGGAGATTTTTTATCCCCACTTAGCTGGAAGTAATAGCAAGTCTTTAAACCTCTTTCTAAATATAAGACATAAATCACTCATGTACACATATTTTCAGAGAAAGCAGTGTTAAAAGTACCCATTTTTAGTAGTTTCTATGGCTTGTGTAATATTTTGTCTCATAATGTTAAATGTAAAATAAGTAATTTATTAAATCATTTATCTTTTGAAAGGTTACTACTGACTTTAAAACACACATTTGGAAAACTTTGGCAATGTAATTTAAAATCATAACGAATTAAAATGAAACGTTTTTTAGAAATTTATTTCATTTTACATTTAATATAAAAAATTAATACACCCTTGATTTACTACTTTCACTGTGACTCCTATAACAATTACTACAATGTTAAAATCCCAAATAAAACATGAAATAGTTTCATTGCATCTGAAACTGGTAGTGGTAGCATTTAACACAAATTGTAGGGAACCTGTAAATGCCTTTTTTATCTGTACCTACATTTCAAGCCTGCATCACCCTAGTGACGCAGGTAGACCATGTGTATGTAAATATGTAAACTCTCAGTCCTTCTAGGACTTCTTAATAACCCTGTAATTCTCTTGCAGGTAGCCCTTCTGGGCCCAGGATGCTCCTTGGAGCTCACCAGTTAGTACTAAGCATTTGCAACACCTCTCTGTAAATGGAAGAATGCTATTAACTTTTATGAAGAATTTTGAGATCAATGGATTAAAATTTCTGATATTATTAATGATAATACTTGTATAGGTTTTGAAATATCCGAGAGCATGGGGCTGAATTAGTGACTGATTCTCAGCTCTGTCACAGGCTGGCTGTGATGAGTTGCATGGCAACTCCTCTGTACAAAATTCACTCTTCTGTTCAAAGACAGTCAAAGAATCTGGGTGGTTTTCCTGCTTTTCACTGCAGCTCCTAATGTACAGTTTCTGAAATCCCACCATCAAGAAATCAAAAAAAATCCAAGCTGAAGCAGTGCTGAGATGTTGCTGAGGAAATCTGAGAATGTTTTGTGAAAGAAATGGAGATTTTCTACTCTGACCTGCAGGCTCAGTGTCTGAATTTTAGCCTATTTCCCCTCAGCTCATGGAAACACAAATAAGTAATACAAGTTAGCAAAGTTATGTTGTACCCCTTAAGAGGGGAGAAAGGAAAGGAATGTAATTTTCCATCGCAGTTGAATTGTTAAACTATTCAGCTTCTATCATACTTGCACAACAGAATATTCTATGTTCCAGAAACTGAAAGATAAACATATCGGAGATTTATGGATTTACTTAATTTCTTTACCACTTCATAAATGATTTTTTTAAATTCAGAATCAATGAATGAAAAACCTGACTCTAATCTTTCTTATGTAGTTAATTGTACACAGAAGTATCTCTTCCAGTCGTCATGAATTTGGGCAGGCAAAACTGGAAAAGTGTTCTGGTTTATATGAAAGCTATTTTAATTCATTCTGATCTCCAGAGAGTGTTTTTAGATGTACCTGCCACTGAATTTTCAAGAGTTTAGGATGAATACCTCAGCCAGAGTTTCAAAAGATCTTATTTCCTATTAAAGGACTGGAGTAAGTAGTTTGATTTTTCAAAAGAGTGCTAATAACCAAAATCTTTAGAAAGTCTATTGTTGGTGTCACCAGGTGTCTCAACTGAATTCTTTTTTCAGTCCAGCGCCATTACAAGCATTGAGAATTTGAACACTGAGATCCTAAGTGCCCTTATTGAGGTCTCCACTGTTCTTTATTGATTAAATAGTGCCAGTTTTTCAGTTACACACTGTCACATGCATATTTTATGTACATATACTCTTCACCCATGTAAGTATAGTAGTAATTTGAACAGACTGTTGATTGGAGTGAAGGGAAAAGATCTGAGAGGTTTGTGAGTTTGAAAGTAGCAGAAATCATTTCGATGCAAGCGATGCCTCTAGTGGGGATGATTTTTCTTTTTTCTTTTTTTTTTTTTTTAAATCATGTGGAAAAATCTCTCTGACTAGTTTCAGATTAATACTTCTTTTGAGAAAGATGCAATCACTGTCCTTTGGTATATTTGAAAGCTTTGTAGTACTCAAACACTCCATGCAGGAAATGTGCCTTCAAGGTAAGCATACATTTACTCCCTGAAGCTATTCTCACTTTCAGTCCTCTTCCTATTTCTCATTATGGTTTTAATATTTGTACTGTGGTAAGACTTGACCTATGGTATGGAAATTTGCCTAGAAACATAAAGTGTCTTTAATCACAAGGGGTAAAGATGAACAATATCTCCAGGCAGCTGAGCTTATTTTAGTTAATGTCTCTTACATTTATTAACTATGGACACCTCTTCTAGAAAAGGAAAATGGGTAAATTCAGCTGAGAAATACTAAAACTGACTGATGTTATTTTTATTTAGATTCAAATTTAGTCATCCTATGAAGGAGTCAGATATAGCAGCATCATTAGAAATTGCAGAAATAATTTTCTTTTTCTGGTGGCTTGCTGGCTGACACTTAGCCGATAGAACGTCCAACACCTGTCCACATTATTTAGTAGCTGCTAAAACTCCCTCTTGAACAGTCACCTCCCGTGATGGAGAGCAACTGCATGCGAAAGAGCATGAAAGCAAGTGGGAAGAGTGTGCAAAGTTCAGCCTGGAGGTGCTTACTCTTTTGCTTGCATAAAATTCTCAGTAATTTCCTTGGCCCTTCAGTGCACTAATCATGCCCTTGATAGGTCACCTGTGTTCCAGATGGTGAAAAATTTCTTTCAGTGACTCTTAGCAGTTTGTGTGCATAGCTGTATTAATCTCCAGGACTGACCAGCACAAGAATTTGCAGCACACAGAGATCACTTATGGATGAAGTACTTAGCTTCCTCTGCCACTAAAGTTAAATGTACATCATGACTTGTCTAAGATACAGAATTTTGTGTGGTAACATGCACAACTGTTCCTAATGTTCCTGTTTTGTTCAGCCAGCCAGCCACCCACTCACACATTCATCCATCCATCCTCCCATCCGTCCTACCCTCCCTCCCTCTCTCTCTCTTTCATATTTGCAATTCATTCTTTGCACTACTGACATTGATTGGTTTAATTATTATTTTGTAACATGTTCTTACCTTCTTATTTTGTAAAATAAGTCTATACACTGGCTAACTTCATAGAAGTGGTTTATTTTTTTTCTTTTTATTTTATCAGTTGAAATGGGATGTCATGTTTTGTTTAAACTATGTGAAAATTTAAATAAATGTTAAGATGAAACAGCATATCCACATCTTCACTGTGAAATTAAAGTTGTAAGTGCTGTATATTCTGATAAATCAGAGGTCTTGAATTCAGAAGAGGAAAGGGTATATTGTGAATGGCATAAAGGACAACATAAATTAGAAGTAATGGGACTACATACAGAAAAGAGATTATTTCATTTGATCATGCAGGTTGAACAACAGACTGCAAAGGAAATGGAGCAGGCCTAGAGCTTGAGCCACATAACAGATGTTTGGAGTAGTACTGAAGCAAAAGATGGACGAGCAGCCCACTGTTTCAGCTTAGGTGCAGGTGTGGGGCACAGCAGATTTGTCTAAAACATGAAGTGCACCAGTCCCAGAAAAAACTCCTGTCCTTTTGGTCACAGTATCAGAAGTCTAACAGCAACTGCTGTATACAAAAAAGTAATTGGAATAGTATTTTATACACTAGCTATGAAAGGTGTCTTTCTCAACCCTGAATAATGGGACAGCAAAGCCTAATGGACAGGGGTGACTGTAGTACTGCCTTCAGTAGCACTGGGATACTTCAACAAGTGGCAGACACATGCTGGGGTTCAGGAGGTCTGGGCAGACTGGTCCTTCCCTGGTTGGGGGCCTCCTACAGCCTCCCCACTGTTACTGCCCCAGAGGCTGTAGATAAACTGGGAGCAGTCAGTTCAGCCTAAAGAGCTTCTGAAGGAAAAGGCTGAATACAGGCTGAATGCAACTGAAAGTAACTCCCTAAATTGAAAGCCTCTTTTCTAAAGGTTTTCCTGATGCACGACTGAAAAAGAGAGCTCAACTCCTCTGTGGAAGCAAACAAATTTGTTAGGGCATGGTCAGTTCTGCAATTGTACTAATACAGAGAGTGCTCAGATTGAAAGGGAACGAAGTGGGAAAACCTCATGTCAGTGTACAAATGCAGGCAGAGTAGCAGAGTTGTGACTTCAGGTCAACCAAAACAAAAGCAAAATTGCAGACAGTTTTCAACTGAGATTAATAGAGTTCAACTGCTATGGCATCCCCTGTGCCCATCTCCTTTTTATCCAAACCTTGCTTCTCAGTGCAGGAGTCAGCAGGTTTGTTTGATTTTTTTTTTTCCCAAGCTGTTACAGGTACCCTTTGCCGTGGCTGTCAGGAAGTGACAGTTGGTGCAAGGGGAACACCCAGGGGAGTGCTGGTGGCAAAATGGGATATGCTGAAGTTACAATCTCAGCAGAGAAAAATGTGTGCTAATACCTCATGAAGTCCTGTGACAAGTCAGGAACTATGCAAAAAAATGTGACTTGGGGAGTCCCAGTCTACAAACAGTGATCTTGGGAGCAAAGGAACAGATAGTGTAAAAATTAATATGAATGTTATGAAAGACTGGAAGGCTTTTGAACAAATAGAATTAGATTTGGACCTGAAACACATTGTCAAAATCAACTCTCATATTGTTCAGGGCCAGCAGACACAGCATGATGAAACTGTGAGTTGACTGACATTTCTGCTTGTTAAGTTGGGGTCCGTGGTATGGGTCCCACCTGGAGAAGTGAACCACAGATTGGAATAACAAGGCATTTAGCTGCGTGCTCACACTTCCTGGGTTCTCAGAAGTGAAGGAACTGTTGCTCTCTAGTGGTCACTGCCAGGTTCTTGCCTGGACTACTGACCTGCTGCACCAAGCAGCCTCAGTGAATCACAAGTCTCACTGGTTTTCAAGACTGTGAACCCCATGCAGAGTTTGGCCCA
Organism: Gymnorhina tibicen; assembly: GCA_013399875.1. Taxonomy (NCBI): domain Eukaryota; kingdom Metazoa; phylum Chordata; class Aves; order Passeriformes; family Artamidae; genus Gymnorhina; species Gymnorhina tibicen. Next base: position 180,442 of record VXAZ01004530.1, read on the forward strand.
TTGGAAGCCAGCTGGATGTCAAAATTGGGTGTAAGAGTTGACTACCTCAGCTGATTCCACACTTAGCTGAGAAAAGGACAACAGACAAATTCATTTTTCAGTGGTGTTGACTAGCCTTTTCACCCAAGTAGTCCTTACCTGTCTGCACAGTCATGCACATATTCAGTTTAAATTTACATCCATAAAGCACTTCAAATACCTCCAACAAAAAATGCTGTAGTAGGATAATGTTTAAGTACTGTCTATAAGAAACAAAAGCATATGTGTATGTTGCACAGGCATGCAAGGACCTATACAATTATGCATTGACGGAAAGAAAATTCAACAAAGAGGTTTGACCTTTTTATTTTCTGGACACTCTTTTAAAAAAGACAGCCACCCGCCACCACCCTGAGGCAAGCCACTGCGGCTCAGTCCCAGTCCGGGCAGCCAAGCCCGCTAATCCTGTCTGGCCAACCCCCATGCAGCTGCTGCCTCGTTCTGGAAATACTAACTTCCCAGAAGCTCTCATAAATTTGCATGAAAGATGTCTGCAAATACCTACTGTTCCTGTGTGTGACCTAAACTACCACCGTTCTATACAGCCAAGTCCAGCTTGGGTTTTCAAGCCAAGTATTCCCCTACTCTCCCTCTCTTGAGGATTCCAACCTGCTGCTGAGCTTACAATGAGCATTGTGTGCTATAAATCTGTGCACTCGTCAGAACACTGCACTGCTGGGAAGCAGAGGGGTTTGGGATCCGTTTCTCCTTGTTTGAGGCTACCTAGAGGGTCAGTACAGAGGTGGAGACAATTCAAGACTGAAAAGAAGGATTGAAAATGTTGAGGGTTTAGAGTACTGACCAGGCTTGTCCATCCTTGACCGCAGGTTATGAAATTCTGCTGAGTATATTATGGAAATAGTCCTTGGAGCAGGAATTAGACACCAGACCTACCCTCTCCCTCCATCCAAATTGCTTTCTCTTTTGAACTCACTGAATCTAGGCGGCCTGTTGCCCAGTGAAAGTACTTAATAGGATAAATAATAGCACCATTTGAGGCTAGTTCCTTATCTGTTTGCTGAGGTGCTATAGAAATGGAAGTGTCTAAATACATCCTTGTGATGTATTTTCTAAGAAGCAAATTTTTATACAAAGTCTTCTTCCAGAAACAAAATGATCTTTCTGTATTAGAGCCTGGCACAAACACCATATGCCTTTGAAGAACAGGGACAGTTTTCCTTCCCATCTACAAAAAAGCACATGACAGTCAGTTTCAATCTCTCCTGAAGTAGTTTCTTACCTAAATTTTAGGTTTAAGAAGATGATGTATTACTAATTTTCACCTTATAGTAACCATTTAGTATTTACCATGCATTGAGTCTACTTTCACAGGAGTTACAGCCACCAATGATTGCTCTCAATGCATGGGCTACTGGACAGTTTTAGCTCAAAGAAGGAAAATTCGGAAGTGTATTTCTCTAACTGGGGTTACTATACTGCCGTAGGAGTTCTGCCTCCCTCTTGTGGCTACCTCTTTTACTTTCAACTTGGAAAAGAAACATTCACAGTGCAGCCATGATCAGAATTCCTTATAGTTGCCTTCCTGATATGTCTCCCCCTTGAGTTTAATAAAAAAGCCCCATTATGTCTGCATTCTCCCATACAAAATAAGAAAAAAAAAGTCTACCTAAGAGAGAGATTCTTTTTCACATTCATGTGCGAACAACTGAACATTTTTGATAAAATCAGTGGTAATTCAGGCTGGTTACATTTTGCAATTGAGTCTGAATGTTTGGATTCAAGTCAGCCAAGTGTAACAGCTCCACCTAGGAGCTACTAAGATACACTTCAGGGGACATAGTATTTTCAAGTCATGCAAAAACTCATGGCATGCATGTTTTAGGATATCATTTTGTTCTTTCCTGTCACCTTCCATTAATTACGTAGTCCTTTTCAAACACTGAGAAATCAAGCTATCTGAAGAGTTAAATAAAGGACTGTAACTCTAAGATGATAGGAAAACCAAGACAGCATTAAATGGCTGCCTTGGAATGATAGAGCCCCAGCTGAATGCAGATCTAATGTCCCTCCATTGCTTCCCCAACCCAGAAGAATATCTTCTCCCTTCAAAGTCCTTAGCAGACTTGCAGCATTTGCAGGGTGACTGACCTTGAGTGTGCCTGCTCTGTGCCCTTCATTCCTTTGCAATTTACACTGACATAATATAGTACTTTATAGCCTGGCACACCATTCAGAAAGAGATGTGAATTTTATCTTGAAAGCCATAGCTAGAAAGTGGGCAGGAGGGACATGAACATTTGCAGCAGAAGTCTACAGTAATGGAAAGAGATTAAGATGCACAGTTCCAACACTACTGCTGGTCATCTTGCTTTGTCAGGTCTAAAACAAAGTGTCTTTCTAGTTCTACACCACTTGGTTGCATCCTCCAGCTTCATCTCCAATTTCATCTGGCTTTGGCAGCAGGGCAAGGGACTTGCTTTGACCACTCATATATTTACGTAACTGTTCAGATGATGTGGATAGAGATCTTATCACTCTGGCTTTGAAGGTACTCTCATTTGCTTCACATTAGATGGTACCCATCAGCACCTCCTTGACAGCTGGCCAGTGAAAACATTCATGGGAGCTGAGCCCAGCTGAGCTCAAAGTACAGACTACCAGGGGCTGGCTGCAGTGATAGCTAGAACTTCTTGGAAAAAATCATCTCTTGTGCCTACAGACCACATCCAATAAAGGCAGCACTGGGTCCTCACCCTATAACTTAACACAGTGTCTGCATCTGAACAGATGGGTCAGAGTGTGGGTCAGTCTCTCCAGCAAAAATGCTGCTGTCTGAAGACTCTATAAACTGGAAGTTCTGTTTTCTGCTTAGCAGGTGCTCTGCTCATGCCACAAAATAGTGTAGGTATTGCAGATGTGATGGGATGCCTCACTAGAAATATTTTCCTTCAACAGAGACACAGCCATACTGACTACTAGTTTGCCCAGAGTCTCTGTGGGAGAAATGAGATGGCTGATGTCAGTAGGCCATATTGCAAATCTAGGAAGATCTGTGGTGGAAGATGATGCTTAAGATGGAAAAACTCCCTTTTGTCCAAAGCAGCAAGGCAGGGAGTAGGAAGCAGCTGAGGGAAAATATGAGTTCCAGTCTATATGTGCAGCTTCCCATTTTTTAACATGTTTGCAGCTGTCAAAATCTTGGTATGCCCAAGGTTATATATCAATTACCATGAAGACTGGAGCAGAGAGGAGCTCTGGAAATGGGTCACAAGTTAGGAATGACGGTCAATGCCTAGGGTCCTATAACTCCATTACATGATGAACTGGGCTGGCTCATTCCTGCTGTTTTCCTTTCTCTCAAAGCCAGGAACTCTAGTTGCCCAGCAGTTCTCACACTAGTGCAGATTTGCAGTTAAATAATTAGCCTCAGAATGAGAACTCCACATTAACTACTCATAAGCCATAGGTTGGTTCCAGCTGAGTTTATGTTCACTGTTTCTCACTGGGAAGACTGAATTCAGCCAAAACTGAACTGGAGTTTTCTGCAAATTCCATCCAGTCCTGTGATAAACAACCCTAGGACTCATCAAGGGGAAAAAAAATAAGAAAAAGAGGGAAAAAAAAAATTGGCTTGTCTGTCTGATGCCACTCATGCTGGGTCCCAGAGGGGACATAGAATCACCTCTGAACAGGCTGCAAAGTGTAGCGCACACCCATAGTTTTTCCATGAAAGCTGTAGGACTCCTTGCCCTTAAATCAGCTCTACAAAATTCTCAGCAACCCAGAAGCTGGTGTGGATTGCAAGGCCACTCACCTGGGCACAAAGGAACTGAAGTATTAAGTGGGAGGCAGTGAGCATCCAAAGTGGAGCAAACCTGCCTTGCACAAAAGCATTTTTAGCAGACATGTGACCCTGTGGCTGAGGGACAAACCACTGAGTAAAATACATCACAGCACATGTCTGCTTGGTGGCAGCAGCCTGTGTGCTGTCTCCCACTCTGCCAGCTGTGCCAGGGAGGCTGAGGCTACACAAACACACACACTCCTGAAGGAATCACAGGATTATCACTCACACTGACCAGCACCATGCCACAGTTACACACTGCATATCTATATTCTGGCGTACCCCAGGTGAATCACTCTATCTTAGGTCACCACATGGAGCCTGAGGTATGTAAGGCCTCCAACAGCACACTATATAGGTCACTCTGCAAATTTTTCTCTATGGATATTACATTCTCTGATGCTTGTATGTATCAGGAATAACCTTGCTAAAGTTAATTCAGTTCTGCTGTGAACCTTTGCACATCATAGCTGCTGGCTGGAATATACAGCAGTAATCAGTAAAAACATTTATCAGCATGCTAGGTACAACTCTGTTTTGGATCAGTAAAGTAGGACATTGCCTGTAAGGAGACTAATTGGTATTTTAAGTCTGGCTTTTTTTTATCTGACTTCTTTGTTGTATGGTTTCATGGATCAGAGCCAGCAATATTTTGGCTGTTGTTGGAACATCATCACAGCTGAGTAGCTGTGATTCATAACAGTTACTGTCTGAGTGAATAATGTTACTACTTTAAAAGCACTTCAGCAGAATGCATAACTCAGAGGCACTCCTTTACCTCACACCCTTTCAGAGAAGCTCTAACCTTCAGAATTTTAGGGACTTTTTTTAGCTATTTAAGAATCGGTACTCTGTATTCAAATTATGAATCATTCAGTTTGAGGAGACTTCAGCATTATGTCAAACATGCACACATGTGAGAAATGAAGGGGTGGTCTATGCTCTAAGACCAGTAATCTTCCTGCTACAAGCATGAGAGCTTGATTACAGCAAGCGAGGTGAGCATTTTAGTAATGGCCAATTCTTCTTCAATAAAAGGAAGCCTGGAGACTTTTCTACATGACAAAGCATTTGGCAACAATGTTGTTTTGAAGCATTTCCTCCTCTGGTCACTTATTTCTACTCCTGTCAGCTCTTTCAGTTGCATTAACACGTCTTTTGTAGGGCTGCCCTATGAACCAGATCAGGAAACTGATCCAGGTTAAAAATTAGCCAGCACAGGAGGGGACAAAAAAAAAAAGGCCCAGCAAGGAACTGGCACAACAGCAAAAGCAGAGCGTGGTGGCACAGAGACAGAATGAGCACAGAGTGGTATGGGAAGTACGAATGCCTGAAATCCTCATTATCACTGAACACTTGGGGGTCGTGAGAAAAACAGAGTCGTTGTCTAATTAAGTTTTGCCCTTACAAATTAAGTGTAGTTTTGTCAACCAGAAACATGGAAAAAACCCCACAGTCTCTGGTCCACAAAATCCACGATGGCAAAAACTTCTTCTAAGGTGTAAAACAAATACACCACGTGGCAAGAGCCTGCAAAAGACCTACTTGTCTCCTCCAGCTGTAGCTGATCATTTACTAGAAACAGCTGTTATAAAGACCAGGGTGCACACCTGTGAAATGATTCCTTCAGGAAAGTCAACTTTGCAAGCAGAGGAGGCACAAGTGGTCCTAGAAAAGGAATAGTTTTGCAAAATCTGGCATGGAGTTTGTGTGTAAGTCAGGTTGGGAACTATGATTCTGCTAGAAGAGAAATCCTGGTGTTGACACCAGAGGGTCGAGCAGTTGTTAGAAGCAGCTTTACAAGAAAATCTCTGATTGGTCCCCTGGCTATCGTGGTGCTGTTCTTCAGTCTTTGAAGAGGTGAGAGATCTGCTGAAAACAGATGGGGACAGAAGGAGCTACAGTAACGAATAGTAGCAGGTCACCTGCTTACGTAGCCTTCTGTGAAGCTGCAACTTGGGTATTTTGTTTGGGGCAGGGAAGATTGCTTTCTTATGTTGGTAGCTATGTGGCTCTGACTGGATAACTAAGCTCATAGCTTTGTTGTCCAGTTTAGACATGCCTTAATGAGAAAGGTGTATACATAAGTTGTTTTCAAAAAACTCTATGTATTCTGATAGTAAACAGTCTATATTAAAGAAAAATTGTTCATATTTCCTACTTTGCTTCAGTAAGTACTTGGTAAGAGCTGAGCAGGCCTGAGATTCTACAAATCTAATAATGAAATAAAAGCTAAATATGTAACTCAGAGGCACTCCTTTACCTCACACCCTTTCAGAGAAGCTCTAACCTTCAGAATTTTAGGGACTTTTTTCAGCTTTCTTGAAGGCCTTGCCTGCTCTAGCACTTCAAAGATGAGACTTCACTGAAACATTGCCTGGTCTCTGCAAGATCATGAGATGCAAAATACACTGCTGTAGGATGGGAAGGTTTAGCTCTCTGTGGGCTGTGAGGAGGGCTGTTGAATTGTACATATACTACACCCTTAAAACTGTGTTAGTGTGCCTTGATAAAACATACTGCTGTGCTTCAAATTCTAGATATGATGGTAAATCCAACTAGAAGAATAGAGATACCTTGCAATAAGGGTGATGTGAGCTATTCATTCCATTTCTGCCTTGCTAAAAACACCTTTTTGGAAAACCTATTGCTGAAGGCAAGAGGGACAAGTTTACTGGTTTTGGTTTCCAGCTACTAGATCATGGTGAGCATGCTGTTAGGAGAATGTCAATTAATATACATATATATTTTATACCATTTAATTAGGGAATTTTTGTTCAATACCTGAACACTGTCTGAAAGTCATATCACCCAAGTTTTGTTATGTGTCAGCATCCCTTCTGACTCTTGAGGGCTTGTTGCATCCAGAAAAGCTTCACTATGATGTGTCTGCTGTCAACTTCTGCCTGTGCCAAACATTTTGGATTGTGGCTTGGGCCACTTATTTTTATTTTTAGCTCTGTATGGACACTTAAAAACCCCAAAGAAACAAAAAGAACAAAAAAATCCACCCCTCACAAACAAACAAAATTTCTCAAATTTTATTTAAGGTTATAGTCTCTCTTTGGTACAGTGAATGGAAGAAGTGAGAGAGAGAAGAGAAAATAAGCTCTAATCTCACAATGTGTGAACACAACTTCAAGAAGCATTTTCCCTTATGAACATTTTTTAGACTGTCTTAGTTCTGTGTATGTTCCTATTTTATCCTTTAACACATGCTATTGCAATTTAAAGTTTAAATGTGTATCTCATTCTTCTGGAAACATGCCATTTCAGAGATTGGGTGAGAAGGTTTATTTCCCTGACTAATAATACTACTGTGTTGCCAAAGCCTTCTGAAAAGTGTTCAATGGCTTAGCTTCTTTTTAAGGTAAGAGTGTAATAAATATAATGGGTGAGAATTGTATGTTGTCTTCATGCCTGAAGTAGGAGACTTTACCAGTACAAGAGCAGATTGGTAATGTGGACAAGACAACGATGACAAATCTGGAAGGCGTGCTGACGGTGAGCCTCATTCTGTCATCCTGTAATATAGGCAAGACCAATTTTTGTTTTCCTTGCTCGACCACCCCCCTCACAGGGAAGGGGAACCACTAGACATAATCACAAGTTATCAACAAAACAAGTTTTGTGCTGTTTCAAGAGCTAGGAAATTAAAAACCACTGTCGTCAGCAACACCTCATACTAGGTACTCTATCTTTCCCTGTATGATCAAAATTATTCCAAAGAAAAATGCATGCATGCGGATACTGCTCTGGTAGTGATTTCTCCATATGTAAGAGATCAGGCATATTCATGGTCTGCTCTTGGGAGGCAGAAGAGTAGTTTCAGATTTATTTTATTTCTCTATAATTTTCAGATTAACCAAAAAAAACCCAATTAAAAAACCAACCAAACAACACAGACAAATAGAGACTAAGACTGCAACTTACATTGAATGTGTTTTAACTTGGCATCAAGATTTTGTGGTTCTTTCTTCCAGCTCAGTTGCTAGCTGGTGGTCTTCTGTGGCAATCACAGACACTTTGCATGTTTGAGTTTCTATATTCAAGTGTGTCCCATCCCTCCCCCATTAGCAAATGTCTTCTTGAAAGATATGCAGTGTAGAACAACCCATTAGTACTTGCCAAGAACTTTAATAGAAAGGTGGTCAACCCAAAAATCACACTGAAGAAAATTTATTTCTTCCTTCCCCACCCCCTGAAGCTTCCTATTCACAAGTTTAAAATTCTCTATTCTAAAAGAAGTAGCTCCATGATGGACCACAAAGAAGATGAACTACAAATATCCCCTTATCCTAGACCCTTTGTATTAATTTAGCTACTGTTGCAGTGGTAAGTCATTTGCTCTGCCGAGGAGAAGCAAGGGATGCTTCTGGACAAGCCAGGAATCATTCAGGGCACTCAATGTAGACTGTGTGTCTCTGAGTGCAAAGTGGTAGCTGTAAAAGATAGTTTGTCTCAAACATTTGGTAGAGAAAGAAATATGATTGTGTCTAGGATTGAGGGGGAACTTTTCTATTTTATTTCCTTCTCTAACACGCCACGGATCAGCTTTTGATCTTGTGCACAAATTGGTTTTTCCCTACACTATCCCATATTTGGCACGATTTTTGCAATGAAGGAGAAAGTTTACCCAAATGTTATCATCTTTGCTCTTGATGTAATGTCCACCCACACTATTGGGTTCAGGTCTAGACAGCCCAATAGCTAAAATGGAAGTGCCCACCCAACAGTACAGCTGACGTTACTGCTAAACCTGGTGAAACCACCCTGAGCTGTCCGTGGTAGAAACCTCAGGTAGAAAGATGACAGACAAGGTAACACACAAACTTAGTAGGATTCATGCTTGCCCAGCTGTTGGAGTGAGAGTCCTTCTGGACCCAGGCCCAGAGGAAAGCCAAAGCATAGGGACTGAATTAAAACCTTTGGATAAACTGAGATACATGAAGTCACACCAAAGTGAAATAGAAATATAGATCTTTAGCTTTTAGTAGAAATATATGCTAAGTGCTTTAAACATTGAAAAGCTGCAGCAAAGAGCCTTAAACACAGTTTTTACTGCAGCAGTGTTACCTTTCCACAGAATTTCTTTACTTTAGACAAAACATAGATGGAACTATACTGTTCACATAAACAGTAAGAGCTGATAGAAACTATATACGCAAATCTGTGTAATACCTATGTAAGACTTGTGTAAGAATTACGATTGTTAGAATTAGACCAGAATAGGTTAAGAAAAGGAAAACTAGAATCGTGTGTTAATTTTATTGGTCAATTAATGAATATAATGGACACTTCTGTAAGTTTAGGGGAGAAGAAGAAACTGTTTACTACTTGCTGTTAGCCTGCTGCTGCTGTTGCTGCTTGGCTTTATCATGTAACCCCTTCGAACTCTGCCTTCAGAAAACTACGAAATAAAGAACTTTAGCAGTACAGCAGCTTTCTCTGCTCTTTCGCCCTCGGCCAAAAGGGAGAGTGTCCCATCATTAGCTCAACACCCAGCAAAGAAAGGAGAATGCTGGCAGATAAATACAGATAACTATAAAAGTAATGCTGTTCTGCAGCTTATGCCTTCTAATGCTCCCCAGACTACCAGCATTGCTCCTGCTCTATACACAAGCATAAGTTATTCCAGTCTAACAAAATGCTACATGAAGTAGAATCCCCTAACATCCATACAGCAGGCAGCCAGGGTGAACAGACTTCAGGAAGTGGCCAACTCACTTGATTCCCCAAGCAGCAGCTGAATTGCCATGAATTAAATGGACCATTAGTCTGACTCAATGGGGCATTTCTCATGAGGGCTTGATTTTGTTCACAGCAATATTCTTCAGAGGCACTCAGGGGTTTGCAGTGCTGTGCCACAACTGCATATTAGAGCCTGAGAAACTGTGAAAGGCCTGTGAACACAGGTCTTGCCTTCTGGGAAGGCAGTCCGATGAAATATGGAAAGGAGCATGATACCAGACTGAGGCAGTACTGCTAACATGCATGCACACGTGTTGAATTTTTTATCTATTTAGTTAGCTACTTTGAAAAACTCGGAGGGGGCTCCAGGGTAGGAAACTGTAGCCATGCAATGCCTTGGTTTGAAAAGAAAAGGGGTATGAGTGGCAACCTGATTCCTTCCTGGTAACATGCCAGTCATTTCAGCAGTTTTGTTTCACAGTGAAGTACAAACTTTTTGCAAGATACTACTACTTTCCTATCAGAGGCATCAGAAGTCAAGTAACTCAAGCAATCCCTGTAATTCATTCAACAGACCATGAATTAGGGCTTCTGAGCGGGCAGATCCTCTCCAGTCCTGTTGTCTGTGTTATGCAGGTGGAAAACTCCAGCAAAAAGGTGAGGTTGGACAGGTGAGAATGGTACAACTTTGTAATCTATGGTATTTTTTTGGCCAGGGTTCCAGCAATGTGCACAGTGAATAGTGACTTAATCAGCTGACCCACTCTAAACCAGTCATGTCCCTATACAAAGTCTGCACTCCAGCAGGGATGGTAGTGTTTGTTACTGTAGAAATTAAAGATTTTGAGGAATCAGAGGGGAAGGCCTCCTGTACCCACTATACCCACTAACAAACTCCTCCCCATCAAAAGATACCAGACAGGAGTTCCTGAACTTGTTACTAGGGCTAGTTAATAGAGAGGACTTCAGGCTGAAGCTTACATAACAAATGTAGTTTACACTACCACAATTGTTGAAGAGCTGTAACCTACTGTGCCTTATGTATGCCAAGTCAGAATTCAATGTTATTTTTCATTTATGCTTGAGTGGACTCTACGCTGTGAATTATTACAGGTGAATTATTGGTGGAGATCTAAGGGATGAGTGGAGTTCAAAAGTTGTGCTAAGGACTGAGCGAAGGCGGGAATGGTTAACACTGATGGAACAATACTCAGAGTTGAGAAGGTTTTCCCATTTCACACGCCTCTCATAGGTTACCATAGAGAAAAAGGATAAAGAGGGAATGGAAGAAAAGACAATAAAGAGGGAAAAATGGAAGTTAAGCCAGCTGGTGGAGCTCCGACAACCTTTTGCACAGCTGGGAGATCCTGTTGCCACCGACTCAGTGAAGAACTGTTAAAAGCAGCAATGTTGCAGATCAGTGAGCACCTGTGGGCCTTGACAAGACCTTGAGGAAGGACATCTGTAAATTCTTAGGTTGTGCTGCCTCCCTCTTCCTGGCCCGCTCCAGCCTCAGTTACCAGCCCAGGTGGTAGCACGCTGCCTACAACAGCGGCACGTTGGCCCAGGCAGCCTTTAAGCAACTGCTTGTGAGAAAAGGCACCAGTGCTCACAATGCCGAGCAGGGCTCAGAACCCCTTTCTTGTGGGCCAGGAAGAGCCATTTCTGCCTTGTAGTGGTTACTTGCAGTTTTTAATTGCCTTGGAGCAACCTCCCGGGGACTGAGGTGAGGTGTGTTGATTTCTGCGGAGCCTGGCACCAGTTGTGACCAGCAGCATGGGCAGCAGGGCCTGAGCCACCTCCTCTGTGAGGGCTGCCAGCCCTGCTCCCAGCGCTCTGCCCTGGCACAGCCACCACAGCCTGGCCCTGGTCAACAGCAGCTGAAAGTGAGTCAGTGTGTGCCCAGGTGGCTAAGAAGGCCTATGGCACGTTGGCCTGTATCAGCAATAGTGTGGCCACCAGGACCAGCGCACTGATTGCCTCCCTCTACTCAACACTGGTGAGGCTGCACCTTGAATCCTGTGTTCAGTTCTGGGCCTCTCAGTTCAGGGAGGACATTGAGGTGCTGGAGCGTGTCCAGAGAAGGGGAACGAAGCTGGTGAAGGGTCTGAAGCACAAGCCTGATGAGGAGCAGTTGAGGGAGATGGGGCTGTCTGGCCTGGAGAAAACAAGGCTTGGGGGGGACATTTTTGCTCTTTACAACCACCTAAAAGAAGGTTGTAGCCAGGTGGGGATCGGCCTCTTCTGCCAGGCAACCAGTGACAGGAGGATAGGGGAGGTTCAGGTTGGCCATTAGGGTGAATTTCTTCACGTAAAAGATGATTAGACATTGGAATGGGCAGCTCAGAGAGCTGGTGGAGTCAACATCCGTGGAGGTGCCTTAAGGAAAAACCGTGCCGTAGTCTAGCTGACACGGTGGTGTTCGGTCACTGCCTAGACTCCATGGTCTCGCAGGTCTTTTCCAAACTAAACAATTCCGTGTTTCCGTCCCGCGCGCCACCAGGAACCGCCCGGACGCCACCGCTGCCTGCCGCGCGCGCCTCGTGACGTCACACCGCGGTTCGGAGCGAGGCGGAGACACTTCCGCCTCGGTAGGGCCCAGCCGCGCCGCCTCCCGCAGGCACTTCCG
>VXAZ01004531.1:4757-18280 GCA_013399875.1 Gymnorhina tibicen
AAAAGGAAAAGAAAAAAGATCAATTGCACCTCCTTGTGGTCTACAAAAAAAGTGATGAGTCTTAGACATACGGGGTTTTTTTCCTAAACAGAAACAATGAATCTATTTGCATATATGCTAAAATTACATAAGATAAAAAAATCCAAATGCATTTATTCAGAGATGTATTCCTTGTTCTGTGTCTGTGTGGAGTATTCTGAAGCAGATTACTGGGAGGGTGGAGAGGCACTGGCACAGAGTTGCGGATGCCCTGCCTCTGGAAGTATTTACGGCCAGGCTGGACACAGGTCTGAACTACTTGCTCTAGTGAGAGGTGTCCCTGTCCATGACAGGAGGTTGGACGGGGGTTGGAATGAGGTGATCTTCCAGGTCCCTTCCAACACAAACCATTCTATAATTCTATGATTACTGCAAAAATTACATTAAATAAGCATCTGTAGTTTATTGGCTATTTGAATAGGGAATGGCCTACAGGAGGGATATTTTTTTGAGCAGTATGAATATATCAAAACCAACAGTCAAATATTGTCACTATTACATAAAACTATGACCCAAATGCTGGCCACACCTCTCCTCTGCCAAATATTGACCCATTTCAAGGGCACCATGTCAGGTTCTTTTTTGTCCCCTTCCTTGTTCCTGCTTTCAAATATCTTGACTTTCTGGTAGAGACTGTTCAACTATACAGACAGCCACAGGTGACTGTGGAGCATTCAAAGTTGTCTTTGGACTGCTTATGCATCCCCAGGATCTTCAAGGATCCACTACTAATTTTACCTTGCTTTCCCTTAGAGAGACTGTATCTGCTACATGGTTTTGATATAGTTTCACCCTCCAAGCTGTGGACAAAACAAACACATAACAAGACATCTCCATCCCTTCCTTTCGATGTTATGCAGAAGCCGAGCAATATTCACCAAACCAGGTGTTCCCCTAGAGTTGTATGGGAGAATCTTTTACTTGGAAATTGAAGATTTCTACTTATAAAGTTGGAAATAGAGATATTAAAGATCTCTAAATTCATCAGTAAAAAAATGAAATTAAATGAAATAAAATAAAGTCAAATAAAATAAAATTAAATTAAATTTAAAAAAACCCACAAGCCCACAAAAAAGTCAGACACAAAACCCAAAACCCCAAAGCCAAACAAACCAAACATCCAACCAAAGAAACAACATAAAAATACAGTTCTCTAAAGAGAGATTACAACATCAAAGACAAAGACAAACAAGAAAACAAAGGTATTAGGAGCTTTAAAATTTATGTATCCTTGTGTTAGGAACATCTAGGAAAACCATAGCAATATTCTATTCTCTGCTTGCTTACTCCACTCAAGATCATGTGCATATACACATACAGAGTTATTTTAAAATCTGTAATATATTCTTGGTTTGAGTATTTTCTATTATTATTATATTAATACTGTTCTTTTCAGATAGATAAAATATATCAGTCTAACATAATTAATTTTGATTTTCTGAATCTGATTTCGGTATTTATAGAAACTTTATTGCGTGAAAGTTGTCGCTGTGTGGCTTGGCTGGTGGAGGAAACTGTTGCTTTTCCCTAAGAATTCCTGGCTCAGGAACTCCTGGCGGTGTCCAGGCACCTCGCATACAGGTTCTCTCTCACCGTGCGATGGAGGCACGTGGCCAAGCCCACACAGAGCTTGCTAGCTCGAGCGGTATCAGAAGTAAAGAGTCCAGAGATGGCTCTTGCGAGGGATCCGATGTTTATTCTGACCGGCACGCAGGCTGGCCAGGTAGCAAGAGAACGGGCTCCGCCCGCCAAGTTCTTTATCAAGGGACACAGACAGGGGAGGGACAACAGCTGAGGGCCAATGTGGTGTGATCCAAGGTTAGAGTGACTGACTGGCTGCTGACCAACCAGGGGGACCCTCCTCACACAGGTCACAAGACCAGGTGAGGGGATCCTGGCCAGCTGTCTTGTGGGTGGTGTTAGATCTCTGAATTCACCCACCACCGAGCTGCTGAGCCCCCTGGTTCCCCAGCCATCCCAGCTGGTGGCTCGGGGACTACAACAAAAGTGGGTTCCATGGACTAGGAAACAAATAAAGAATTAATAAAGATATTGTTCTTTCATTACTTTTAAACATTGTTACCTGGAAAAGGACAGAATGTATTTCAGAACACTGCCCTCTGTTTTTTTCTGAACCATCCTCTTATTTATAAAATACTGTAAAATAATTTTTACAGCAAAAGTGAATAATACAGGTCCATTTTCAGGAAACACCTGCATAACTTCTATATTCTCTTTTGTCTGAAATACTTGCTTTGAAGATGATCTTTTCTGTCATTTCTCATTCCCTAACCAGAAAACCTGAGGAAAGCCTGATTTCCACAAACAGTATCCATTTAAAGCATGTCACAGCACTACTTGGTTAATATAGAAGGCAGAAAAAGGCTTGAGCTCCCTTGAATTATCAATCTATGTGTCCAAAGTGGGAATGAAATGGTCTGGTATTAAAAGCCTTCAAGTAATATTTGATGTTCAAAGCCACACGTTCATTGTCAAATCACAGCCAGATGACACCAGCCTTTTTTGCTGTTGGAACAATGAGATACAGAGAACGACTTGTTCTATGGCAAAACTTGTTCTTGCAGATGGAGAAATTCATAACGCTTCTGTTGATGCCTTGTTGGGACTACCTAAAAACAGAGGCTAGACAAAACTAAGAGAATAAAAGTAGTTACATTTATTGAAGGGCCTTCAGGTACCTTTGGGGAGATGAAGACCACCCAGGGGCTACACCCAAAAATGGACCATGGGTCATGGGTTTTTCATACTTTTATAAGTTTGGTCCATTTGCATATCCAATTACAGCTTCAGGTGATGAAGTCACCCCAGGTTTGCTTCCCCCCAGCTCACTTGTGTTTATATTTCTCGGGGCCTGAGACAGTAATGTGTTCATGAGTTTCAGGCCTGGAGAGGATTTGTTTTGTCTGAACAAAATGGGAGAACAGTAGCTAACAGTGGCTATATGGAGTTTAGAGTTATACACCAAAGAATTGCAGAATTAAAAATATATATTTTTATATAAAAAAGTATAAAAGCTAAAATCCTAAGGCATCCCTGTAACCCTTGCTTGCTGTTGCCTTTAGCACTGGTCACAGACTGTGACTGGAATTATTTACATACCGTGATGCAGCTCTGTTCATCTCTCCTGAAGTTGTTCAGAATTGTCATCAGGCTTCTTGGGAGTGGTGAGGGCAAAGTCCCTGATATCTTGCCTAGGACTGAAATTAAACTTATCATGACCTGACGTAATATCCAAAGGTGTCATGGTAGAATTTGATACTCCAGTACACCTGGAAGTACAGCTTTCACCCAGGCAATCAGGGCAGATTTCAGTAGAAACACTGTGACATTTAGGAATGTCTTAATTAACTCTGCCAAATTAGAGCCTTGCTTTGCATTGATGGCTGCAGCAATTCACTCTCTGTAGCATTTATTTCCATCTTTTCGTATGTGTAGCCCCTTGTGTGAACTAGGCTGTGTGATGAAAACCTTAATTTGCACTAAGATAGTGTTTCTACGTTAAAGAATGAAACACTAAAATGTGTAAAAAACCTCTGCATTCAAAGTTCATCACAAAATTTTTGGAAGAAAGTGGATGTCATGGTGCATATTGAATATATAGTCTTCAACCCACCATAGTGGACTGCCCCTGGCTGGATGCCAGGCACTCACCAAAGCAGTTCTCTCACTCCCTTCTACAGCAGGGGAGAGAAAATATAATGAAGGGTTCAGGGGTTGAGATAAGGACTGGGAGAGATCACTCATCAGATACCATCATGGACAAAACAGATTCAAATTAGAGATATTAATTGAATTCATTGCCAACAAAATCAGAGCAGGATAACAAGAAGTAAAATAAGACCTTAAAAACACCTCTGGACTGAGTTGTGACCTGCTTCACAAAAAGCATGGGTACGTTGGTAGACAAGAGGCTAGAAGTCAGAGGCTCCAGCCAGCCATGCCTACTGCTGCAATGGGGAACTGCTACCAGAATGAAAAGCTGTGTCAGCTGAACTGACCACTCAAGAATTTAATTGCCTGGATGCTGTTCAATTATTTAGTAGTGCTTATGACTGGCCAAGACTTACATGGATGAGGCTGCTGGTCTTTTGTCAGCCTTTCTGTTCTTTAAATGGCACCTGCTGCAGTATGAAATGGGAAAGCCATGGTATTGGGTTATGACAGATAAATTTTATGTGAAAATATCTCTCATTTCAAAAATGGATTTATTCAGGGTGCAAACACTGTTGGTAGCAAGTCAGAGTACAAACGGTGTGTGTAAATTAACTACTTCCCATAGCAAATATCTGATCTTTCTGCAGTCTGATCAAAGTTTGTCCCCAATTATTCAGCAGTGTTTTTCCTGGAAGTCTCTTCTGCATCTACGAATATCTGCATAAAAGAAAGCTGATGAGGCATTCAAAAGGAACAGACTCTTCCTGCAAAGACCATAAATTTGCTAAACAGACTGGTTCTTCTGAGGAAAGTCTCTTGGCTGCCAGTAGCAATCTACATGGCTTTAAATACAAGTTCTGATAGTTGTACTTCAGGTCCAAGGGAATCATCACATTTTTAATGGCTGTCCTCAAACTGAGCAGCCTGGACAGCATCTTTTGCTGGTGGATTAAGATATGTCATCCTTGGCAGATTTTTCCATCAAGTGGGCTCATGTGTTATTTTTGTTTCCTCTTAAAAAGAAAAAGTTTTGGTATTTAGTGGAATACATGAATATAGACACTGAGTGAGCACACTTAGTTTCAAACTCAAGTGGTTAAAATGTGAAGTGCATGCTATCATTCTTCTCACCCAAGTACAAATCCCCTGACATTAGAGGGAGACAAAGCCTTTCTGCAAGTGGGTATTCCTACAGCTGGATTGCACACAGAGTGATACACAAACAGGCCATGGTTTAATCGGGCATTAACACACGTTGACATTTTCTTTACGGTTTGAAAAGTAGTGTTTGTTGGAGTTTTTAGACTCATATCTGCCATAAAGGTACAAATTTTGCTCGTGTCCAATTCTAAAAATCACCCCAAGCTGAGTTTCAAGAGGTTAAAATATGTCTTCAGACAGATGGTACTCTACCTGACTGTTCAGACTGAGGGACCATTCAGGTGTTATAATTTAGGTAACTTTCCTGCCTCCAGTGTCTCTTGGCACACCAACTTCAGTGCACATATGCTGTGCATAGGTCTATTGCTACAAAGGTTTTTGTAGCTCTTTTGGTTTGCCCTGTTTTTGTACATGCCCTGTGGCTGTAGATTGACTTATTGTTTAGACTGGGGATTTTTGAAAGTCAACATTCTTCTAAATATAGAGGGGAAAAATGAGCAAACTAAAGAAGGAAATACATTAGTCTGTATTTTCATTCTTTCTGTGAAGGAAAGTTTAATATGGCTTGCTTGTCTAGAATTATTTATGTTAAATGGTATGTTGGTGTGACATGTATACTTGCCTGTCTCAAATAAGCCATTTATGGTCACTCAAGACATCGCCATCAGAGATATTTCCAAAGAACGGTTTTAATATGAATTTATAAAAACGCAAGTTTACAAAGTTTGATGGCAAGGCTTACTCTATTACTTACTATGTGGCTGAAACATACATTGAAAATCGAGTCATAATTGAGTTAGAATGAGACTAAAGACGCATAAAGGTAGGGGAGACCATCCCATTGAATGATGCGTTTCATAGTGGACCCCTTGCTTTCTAAACTCCTGATAGAAGTTAGATGTGGCTAGATCCAGTCGTAGTCTCACAGATGAGCAATGATTTGTTCCTACAGGAATCAACTGTTTGGATTTCATTAATATTAATTTAGCTTGTGATCAGTCACTTACCAAGGATCTGTTCCAAATAAGAACTCTCTCCACCTTGGGTAAGGAAGGATGTCTCAATCTCAGGTAAGGAATCCCAAACTCTAAGAGGAATGACAGCTTACAGGGAGAGTCACTGGAATGCTGTCCATTTGCAACTTTAGGGAGAGCTCAAATTGGACTTACCCATAGATCTGTTATAGTAGAAACTCTGTCAGCCTTGAGGAGCAACCTTAAGAGTTGTCCCAGCTCAAGGGGAGATCACTGCCATGCAGCCATCTTACCTTGCAGGGAGAGCTCGAAGAATGCTCACTAAGGCTGTCATTTTTTGGGATAAAGTGGTTGGCTCATAGTCAAAATGCATACAACAGGAAAGGTACGCATGAGACTCCTTGTAACCACAACTTTCTTTGTTCCTTGACAAGTGAATCCCAGAAAAAGCACACACTATTCATTTGTTAATTGTTTGATCAGCCTTCCAAGCTCATATGTATTGATGCTCACTTGGTTCCTCTGCTACTTTGTGGGTTTCCCAAGGGAGATCTTGTCCCAGCTATGGTTCAAGATTTAATCTCCTTTGGAGCACATATCAAACTATTGCTATTTTGTTAAGAGAGTCAAGGGCATTCATCATACTGCTGTAGTAGGGTTAGAGGCCCTCCAACTAATGAACCATGATTGACCATGTAATGCTGGCCGCAGTCATGTAACACTGACCAGCCCATGTGCAGACTGACCCCATCACATCCGCATGGTGGCTGCAACCGGGGCAAAAAGTCAGACCTCGCTGGCAATGATGTGACTGTACTGACCAGTTTTGACTGGGGCGAGTCCCACCAGAGAGCCTCTTGGATCAGTCCTCTTCTCAGCAGTGGGTCTGCAGTTGGGAACTCTCCTACTGGGTTGGAAGGCCACCCAGAGGAACTCCTGAAGGTTGAGAGACCTTGCTTTCTTGTGCATTTAGAAGGTTACCCTTCTAAAACTTTAGAATTCTTTAGTCAGCTATGTAGTAGCAATTTAATTTGACATCCTGTGTCTGTAATCAGCTAATAATGGAGATTAAATAAAATTTTGTTCGGCTAATTATTTGTCTCAGTTAAAAAGTCTCTGCTACAGGTAGCTGTTTACTCAGTGGAGGTGAAGGCTGAACTTGGCTCTCACCTCACTTAGTTGAATACAGTTGCTGAATGAAACAGAATCAGGAATAACACATTCACTCTTATGGAATTAATAGTCATAGTTTGCAAAAAAAAATACAGACATTAGCATGGGCAAGTTAAACAGTTCATATAAAGAATTGTGTATGTACACATAATCTATTCATATTTATACAATTATTTGTTTTTAATAACTTGTTTCTCTCTGCATAAACTTTTGATCACAGTTCTTAAGTGCTATACAGTTGCATCATTTTATCTGTTGCATGATAGTATATTAATTAAGAAATATTCATATAAAAACATACAATTAGAGAAAAGAAGGTCTCAGGAAGTTTTTTTATGTTTTTAAAGGCTTAATTCTGTAATGGCATGCTGTTTAAGTTTTGTGGGGTTTTTTACTGGACTGTCATATACTAATACATCATATGCTGCATATGTTTTTGATAAGCAAGGTATTGTGATGGCAATGAAAAGCAATTTCAGTTAACTTTTTCAAAAAAAGGAGAAAAATCAAAAGTATAATATGTCTTTTGGGGGGCAATTTTCTATAGGAACAGACATGTTTCTGATGTGCATTTCAGAGTTACACACTGTAAAAAAGATTCAAGCAAATTGTTCATTAATAAATGGATATTGTGTCCCATCAGCAACATCTTTAGATGTGAGGGTAGCTGAAAATTCTTACAAATCTGTTACTGACTGTGGATCAACTTTTCTGTCTGAGATGCCTGCATAGTGCTGCAGGTTTTCACCTGATAAAAATGAAAGAGATAATATCTGCAAATTCAACTATTACTTTAAATCTGCAATTTACCTGTACTTAATGCTAGCTTCTGATGAATTTCATTTTCCAAAAATAAAAACTTTGAATTTCATATTTTTGTTAAGCCTGTGTACCTGCTGAAGTATCTGCAAAGATGAAAGTTGTCAGCTTTTCAAAATATGGAATGTACCTTTTCTCTTGTTAAGAACGCAGGGTCCTGCACCTGAGGAGGAATAACCCTGTGCATCAGGAAGGGCTGGGGCCGACCTGCTGGAAAGCAGCTCTGTGGAGAAGGACCTGTGGGTACTGGTGGATGGCAAGCTGTCCATGAGCCAGCAGTGTCCTTGTAGCCAAGAAGGCCGATGGTATCCTGGGGTGCATCAGGAAGAGCACTGCCAGCAGGTCAAGGGAGGTGATCCTGGCCCTCTGCTCAGCCCTGGTGAGGCACACCTGGGGTGCTGTGTCCAGTTCTGGGCTCCTCAGTACGGGAGAGATGTAGAGCTCCTGGAGTGGGTCCAGGGGAGGGATACAAAGATGATGTGGAGCATCTTTTTATGAGAAAAGTCTGAGGGAGCTGGGCCTGTTCAAGATGAGTTGACTGAGAAGGGATCTCATCAACGTCTGTAAGTACCTGAAGGGAGGGTGTCAAAAGGATGGAGACAGGCTTCTCTTGGAGGTGATGAGCAATAGGAGAAGGGCAATGAGCAGAAACTGATGCAGAGAAAGTTCCAATTGAATATGAGGAAGAATTCTTCACTGTGCATGTGACTGGAATAGATTGTCCAGAGATGGTGTGGAGTCTCCTTCACTGGAGATATTTCAGAACNGGAGAGATGTAGAGCTCCTGGAGTGGGTCCAGGGGAGGGATACAAAGATGATGTGGAGCATCTTTTTATGAGAAAAGTCTGAGGGAGCTGGGCCTGTTCAAGATGAGTTGACTGAGAAGGGATCTCATCAACGTCTGTAAGTACCTGAAGGGAGGGTGTCAAAAGGATGGAGACAGGCTTCTCTTGGAGGTGATGAGCAATAGGAGAAGGGCAATGAGCAGAAACTGATGCAGAGAAAGTTCCAATTGAATATGAGGAAGAATTCTTCACTGTGCATGTGACTGGAATAGATTGTCCAGAGATGGTGTGGAGTCTCCTTCACTGGAGATATTTCAGAACCACCTGGACACAATCCTGTGCCATGTGCTCTGAGACCTGCTTGAGGAGGGAGGTTGGACCAGATGACCCATTGTGGTCCCTTCCAGACTGACCCATTCTGTGATTCTGTGATTTAACCCTGAACTCTTCTAAATATGACATTAACCTATCCGCATTTAAAAGAGAAATATCTTCAATGGAAATTGTGGATTTGCAGATTTACGATATTGTGTGTTTCACCTTTTGAAAGATATAAAGAAGAAGGCAATAAAGTCATGCTAATCCACAGAAATTGCCTGGTAGAACTTTCTGTGAAAAGAGACTGCAGTGTTACTGTTAACAAATACTCTTTGAATGATTATGTGCAGATTCAATCTTTTGTGAGTTAGGAATATTTTGTTTCATGACTTACTATGTAAAGAAATGGTGAAATGAAAAGGGTGAGCCCATTTTAGCACTAATTGTTGGAAAATGCAGAAGTCTGTTGTCATGGAAGTATAATTAATTTGTGAACATCTGATATGAGCTTTATATTAATCTTTTCTTTCTAGTATAATCCTCCTTATTAATTCATGCAATTACAACAATTACACTATTTAAGAATGCACTATAGTCACTTTTAGTTTTACACAGAAAGATAAATTTAATAAATTTAATCACTATCATCTTGGGGTCATATTTTTTTAAATATTAGCTGCCAGGTTTTAATATAATATCAACGTCTATTTTTAAACAAAAGAACTCATGCCTCTATGATAAGGTATGATTTTACATCATAAAAACTATTAAAAATAGTCTCTTAAGTAATTTTTATTGTAGTAAATCAAACATAGCTACTTTCAGTTGGCCTCTTTGTACTACAAAATACATTTAAAAATATGCTTAAAAATAAATTTAAGTATATAAAAATATACTAAAAATATATCCTATTGCACTCTCTGTATAGTCTAGTACATTATTATTAAGGCCATTAAAATGACATTTTAAAGCAAAAATAAAATTACAACTATTTTTAAAGAACTTATTCCGTAACTTTTTTCCATAATGATAGTTTGTTGTCTTTCACTGATAGGTGATATTTATTGTAATTTTGATTAATCATTAAAATTGTAAATATGCTTATAGCTGGTGTGGCATATAAAGTGCTTATACATCAGTTCTTCTGTTATTGTGCATCATGATGAATTTAGCCATATTATTTTCATGCAAAACATACAAACAAGATTTGCATGTCAGTAATTTTTTAATTTTATTTTTATTTTGAGTTTTTTGAAACACCTGCTGAACTGTTGCTAGTTGTCATGATGCATCAGTACAGGGCATGATGTTTGTTGAAAATTCTTGTCAGGCTGAACAAAGATCACAGACCACATACTGGGTAACTCTTGTGCTTTTACTATATACTATCATTTACTGTATTTAACTCTGGAAACTAGCCCATAGTTCACACTCAAAAGCTGTTGTCTAAAAAGTCCTTAAATCTTACAATACTCTTCCTCAAAAGTGGTGGCTAACAAATCATTACTTTTTTACAGTATACTTCAATAAGATTTCAACTGTCCCAAAAAACTGCTCAACTTTGCTGGTTAACAAGCAAGCCAAAACACAAAGCCACAAGCTCCCCACTCCCACAACAAAGTTCAGTACCTACAATGGGGTAGAATACAACAACCATGCGTAGCCCAGGCAAAGCAAGGGGAGATAGAAATAAAGGCAGAAAAGAGAGAGAGAGAGAGAGAGAGAGACGTAAAAAGTTCACAAGGCCTTAGATCCCATGTAGGTCCTGCTGCCTGGGTGGTCTTGGGCTGAGGTAGTGAGCAAGGAAGCAAAAGAGGAACAGAGGAAAAGGAAAGGGGGTCTGATCCACTTCCTCTTACAGTTAACCTAGTGCAGCCTCTTATGTAAACTATATTTTTGTGCCATTTCATTCACAGATGCACGGCCAGCCCTTTGAGCACTTCTTCAGGGAGTGAGTCAGGAACGACAATGATCACGATGAAGATGTCAACAGAGCACACGTCTCAAGGTGGCAAAGAAAGTTGGTTCAGCACAGCACTGTTCCACCTCCACGGGATCCTCTCTTCCAACAGTCAGAATGTTTGAGAAAAACATGCTGGTGCCTGGTCCTCCACACTAATCATGGAATTGTAGGTGTAATTTTAATTATATGTGCAATATAGGAATCTATATCAAAATCTGACTTTTGGGAGATACTTTTCAGATACGTAGAACACTCTATTCCCTACCAAGACCATGTTTTACATCTAAAAAGCTACCTACAGGTTAAATATCAAAGTTCGATATTTTAGTCATATCCATAAATTCAAATTTGGAGACTAAAGTTACAATATAAAGTCATTTAAGAGGACAAATTTCTTCTCTTTCTCTTTCACTTCCTCCAGATTTGCATTGCACTGCTAATATAATGTCTATGAGTTCTGAATTATCTTTTCCTGTATATGTGTTGGGCCTTGTTTACACTCATGGAACTGATTCCTGTGTCATTAGCCAAATAAAATCTTTTTTACAGAATAACTGTATTAATATATCTAAGGTAAAATATAATCCTTAATTTTATAGGTTTGGATACTACTGCAGCTAGATTTATTCTGGTGTTTAATGAAATTTTCTTTTCCAAACTCAGAGGACTCTACAGCAGGAAACTGGTAAACAGTCTGAAAATTTGTCTCTATAAAAATATTTTAAACATAGATAAGGTATGATCTCTTTATTTTGAGAACTTCACTTGCATCTAAGATTTAAATATGCAAAGTTCTTCTGAGGCGTGCACCTCAGTCTCTTACAGGCAGTGGAGAAAAGCTGACATTTTTAAAGGACTCCAGGGGCAGAACTTCACACAGAAGACTATGAAACATTCTTCACACAGAAGACTATGAACTTGTCTCTGACCTGTCCATGGCCTTTTGTAGAACAGGATTGTGCAAGCAGGAGAAAAATGGGGAATGAAACGGATATCCTGAGTGTGATGCTGTGGTTGTGGTCAAGTGTTATGGTACACACAATAATGTATAACAAGTGGTACACATAATAATGTATTTTTATACTCGTATGTAAGTACCAAAGAATACAGCAAAAAAAAAGGAGCTTCATTTGGTCATTCATTTGGTATCTAGAAGAGGCAATCAAAGTTACTTAAAAGGACTGAGAGGTACTAAAACTCAGCAAAAAATGCAGTTGTCACAGCAAGAGGCCCATAATTTAGAACTGACGTATATAATCTCTTGAGGCACTCAAGAAAGCAGTTTCACCAAGAATGCTTTCTGCCCCATGGAGGACTTGTTTGACCTGCAGAATATGCTACTAATGTCCTCACATGTCAGCGGGATGGGATGGGTTTAACTGCCAAGTGCCTCTAAACAATTTCAAATTATTGGGTTCAGTTTTGTGTGTTTCAATGAATTAAAAATTATTCATACTGCCAAAGCTGCATATATGTCTCTCGCAGAAGGGATGGTGAAATGCAGAGAAACAGAGAAATAAAATGGCTGGTGGAACTGAAATGCAGTCAACAGTAGGAACTTGGTAAGTAAGGAGAAGGCAACAGATTTATCTGTGCTAAATGAAACCAGGAGGCTGTGCTTTCTCATTTATTAAGAATCTAAGGTTTCAGTATTTATTTCCTATCATAACCAAGTAACAATTTGATAATTTATCTATTTTTCTATGCTAAAAAAATAAGTATTTGCTAATTTATTCAACTTAGAGCATCCCACATGAAGCAGGAAGGGTCTAGAATAGTAAAAAATATGTTTTAATGTGAGCAGAGAGAAAGGCGACCAGGACTGGGCTATATAGAGGACATACTAATAAGAACTACTGCTATTATTTATTATGTGAAATTTTTGTCACAAGATTAAATGAAAGAATCAGAGAATCACAGAATTAACTAGATTGGAAAAGACTTTTGAGATCATTAAGTCCAATCTGTGATCCAGCACCACCCTGTCAATTAGACCACGGCACTAAGTGCCACATCCAATCTTAAACACCTCCAGGACAGTGACTCCACCACCTCCCTGGGCAGCCCATTCCAAGAGTCCATCACTCCTTCTGTGAAGAAATTCTTCCTAATGTCCAACCTAAACCCCCCCTGGTGCAGCTTAAGGCTGTGTCCTTTTGTCCTGTTGCTGTTGCCTGGGAGGAGAGACCAACCCCCACCTGGCTACACCCTCTTTTCAGGCAGCGGTGGAGAGTGATAAGGTCTTCCCTGAGCCTCCTTTTCTCCAGGCTAAACAACCCCAGCTCCCTCAGCTGCTCCTCACGGGACTTGTGTTCCAGACCCTTCACCAGTTCTGTTGCCCTTCTCTGGACACGCTCCAGCACTTCAACATCCTTCCTAAAATGAGGGCCTCAGAACTGGATACAGTATTTGAGGTGTGCCTTCACCAGGGCCGACTACAGGGGAAGAATCACTTCCCTGGTCCTGCTGGCCACACTATTCCTGACATAGGCCAGGATGCCCTTGGCCTTCTTGGCCACCTGGGCACACTGCTGGCTCTTGTTCAGTCTGCCACTGTCCCTTTCTGCCTGGCCACTGTCTGGCCACTGTCCAGCCACTCTGTCTCCAGCCTGTAGC
>VXAZ01004532.1:0-111718 GCA_013399875.1 Gymnorhina tibicen
AGAAGTCCCATAGATCCAATGCTTCTATCTCCGCAAACTTTTTGTTCCGTCTTGGGGCACATGACTTAAGAGGCACTAATTGAGCAATGTGAGTTTTTTCAGGGATAGTGACAGGGGGCTTTGGCGTAGAAACCATAGTGTGAATCTGGCCTGTAAAATCAGCATCAACAATACCTGGGTGCACAAAGATCCCTTGAGGGGTGACACTAGCTCTTCCCACAAGCATAGCACTGAGTCCCTGACCTAGGGGTCCATGTGCATCCACGGGAACCTTATAAATGCAACTAGAGTCTAGGACAACTGTTGTTGTAGTGTAGACATCCACCCCGGTTCATCTCTGGGTGCTGCCCCTAAGCTGGCTGGGTAGGCCTGTGCCGGCAGCATGCTCTGGGGGAATACCTGCGTCGGAGGGCAATTCCCCCTTTTTGCACTCCCTTTCNATATTTTCACATACCGTGCTTTAGGAGCAGCCATGTCTATGCTTTTTATTAGGGCTCCCATGCTGACCTTTTGGGCCTGCTCCAGGATCTGAGGATGCCAGGTAGCTTGGAGATCAGGATTAGAAAAGTGATGAGTCCCCATAAGGGCATCTACCCCAACTGCATGTCTAGGGTCATTGGAGGGCAACTGCATATTCTGTAGTGCGGTCCTGTCAGCCAGCTTCCTCCAGTTACTCTCAAAAACTGCAAATTGTACGGGTTGGAAGAGGATCTGACCTAAGTGCTTAATATCAAATGGAGCAAGCAAATCAGTGTTCAGCACCCTAATATTTTGCATAACTTCAGGAGAACCGAGCCCATATTGTGCCGCCTTGGATTGTAAATCCTGCACCACTCTCCATGCAAGATTATCATGCTTATCAGTCTGACCTGAATTTGGGAGAGATTTGTACACAGGAAAAGCCTGGACATCCCCTTGCGGGGTGTTACTATTGCTTTGATCTACTGGCACAGCCTCTTGAGGTGTTACAATGGTCTCCCTATCCTGCACGGCTCCCCCTGCCATGTCTGGCATTCCCATCCTTTCCAGGAGATCCCAGTCTCCCGCCTCCAGGGCCCGTATCTTAACCAATTCCCAGAAACATCAGATGTTCCTAGGACACACTGTTACTGTGCACTCCAGGAGTGTCCAAGGGCGGGTCTGGAGCATATGTCTCTTCCGATGTCTGGCCACCGCAGCCTTCCGTCCTGGAGCAGATGCGTCTTCTATTTCACTATGTGAATTGTCAGACAGAGGTTTCCCCGAGGAGCCCAGCACGAACATGGGAAACAGGCGGAATACGGATGGTGAGCCAGAGGGCAGTGTGGCGGCAGACACCAGAGCCGGCTGCTCAAGGGACAGCGAGGCAGCCGCCTGTTGCAGCACAACCCGGGGTG
The DNA here is from genome assembly GCA_013399875.1 of Gymnorhina tibicen. Lineage (NCBI taxonomy): Eukaryota > Metazoa > Chordata > Aves > Passeriformes > Artamidae > Gymnorhina > Gymnorhina tibicen. The sequence continues at coordinate 1,377 of VXAZ01004532.1, forward strand.
TCACAGGGGGAGCTGGCGTATCCTCTGCTGGAGCCTCCTCTGCCGCCGATTTGGCTATCGCCTGCTCCGCTAGTGGTGCTGGAGACTCCCCTGCCACCAAAATGGCTGCTGGAACCGCCCCCGACACCGACACCGGGCGAGGTACCGCAGGAGTAGTCTCAGCCAGCCCCGAGGCCCCTGTTGCCACCGGAATTATTCCTTTCACCGCTTCTGTTCCAGCCGGAGCAGCTGCCTACACTTCTGCCTCCAGAGCTGCCCGGGCCAGCACTTCCGGCTTGGGCCGCCGGGGCACGGCCCCGTCAGTGGCCACCTGCAGAATCGCCTCAGGCAGTCCAGCGAGCTGCCGTGAAATCTCCAGGAGTACTGGGAGCAGCTGTGGCACATCTTGCAGTACCGCCAGCTGTTGTTTCAGAAGGTCCATGACCGTAGGCTGCGCCTGCGCCACTGCGTGCCCAGGTACGGAAGCTGGCACGGAACCACCGGGCCCCTGTGCAGAACATCTGAGTGCCACCTGCACATGCCCGGAAAATCAGGGGNGGAGTAGTCTCAGCCAGCCCCGAGGCCCCTGTTGCCACCGGAATTATTCCTTTCACCGCTTCTGTTCCAGCCGGAGCAGCTGCCTACACTTCTGCCTCCAGAGCTGCCCGGGCCAGCACTTCCGGCTTGGGCCGCCGGGGCACGGCCCCGTCAGTGGCCACCTGCAGAATCGCCTCAGGCAGTCCAGCGCGCTGCCGTGAAATCTCCAGGAGTACTGGGAGCAGCTGTGGCACATCTTGCAGTACCGCCAGCTGTTGTTTCAGAAGGTCCATGACCGTAGGCTGCGCCTGCACCACTGCATGCCCAGGTACGGAAGCCGGCACGGAACCACCGGGCCCCTGTGCAGAACATCTGAGTGCCACCTGCACATGCCCGGAAAATCAGGGGCACTCATAGATCCCCAAGTTACCAGTACACCGGGTCGCAGAACCGGTGGGGCCGTGGCAGCAACCGGTATTGTCATATATGCCGGGGGCACCAGCGCAGAGGGGGTCGGAGTTGCCTGGCTGGGGTGCGAGGTACGCTCCACGCCATCCTGCTGTTCAAGCATTGCAGCGAGTTGTTCTGCGGGCGCGGGGTACTTGGGAGGTACGTAGTCACGCGGCAAAGCGTACCTCTTCTGAACTGGCGCCACAATTGGCACCTCATCCTGCAGGGCTGGAGACAGCTCTGTGGTGTGGCCACTGTCAGACAGTACGAGCAGAGCAGGCCTGTCAGAGGCATCTGCCTCAGAACCTTCTGAAGCTGGTGGGTTCCCCCAGCCGCCTGCGTCAAGTTCTTGTAACATATTAAATAATTTTCTCCAGGTGGGAATCAATTCCACCACCGCCATGTCGCCGTAGGAGGCCTTGTACCAGAGCTTGCTGCCCAGCTGCCGCCACGCGTCTAGATCAAAGGCGGGGTCCGTATCCGTGGAGAAGCTGTTCGCCGCTGCCCAAGATAAAATATTACATAAGGCTTCCTCCGAAACTGCGGCCCCCATAACGGCCAAGGCTCCTTGACAGGCCGACAGCACTGAGCATTCTTTCGAGCCATTCTGCCCCATCTTGGCTATGTCCTTCCAACACCCCGGGCTGGGTGGGGCGGGGGGGAGAGAGTGCCTACCTCTCAGCCTTGTGGCTTGGGTCGTTGCGTGTAGTATACATCGGGGATCACCAGATATGGCTGTTTACCAGGGATGAAGAAATGAAACCACTCGTATCCAGCAAGAAGTGACATTATTTAATTAAATAAAACCCCACTTACATGTGCAAGTACATAAGATGATTGGTCAGTGATCACCCACCCCCTAGGGTGGTTGGCTAAAGTCTTACAACATCCATTTCAATAACATTTCTCCAGTGTATCATAAACAGAACTTAGACACACACCAGGTGTTCAGATAGTTACACAAAAACCATCTTACTGTTTTCATAGCTTGCATGAGAAAAGAAAGAATCACACAGAATATTGCAAGAAGCTGGAAAAACCTTTCTAACAGCCTTTTTTGTATCCACATATTAAAAATGCCACATGTAATGGAGCTCTCTTATCTCATAAGAGGAATCTGCACTGAACTGAGAGGCCTGAGCTCCTTAAGCATCCTATGCTTAAGCGTAGAGGACTTAGTTGTGCTTTCCATGAACCAGTGACATTATTTACTAAATAGCTGCGCAGCTTCCAGGGGAGGTTTGGATTGTATCTCCTTTCTTCACTCAGATCCCCATGGAACAAGCTGTTATTTGATGACTAAGGTCTTCTGTGGAAGAAGAGATGTTAAATTCCCCTCACTGATTTATATATCCAACTCCTACCTCAGGCAGCTCTATTATTTTGTAGGATTGGTGCCCAAGTTTCCTACTTGGGAATTACATTAATTTTTCACTTCACAGGGCCATTGTGAGACTAATATATTAAATATCAAGACATGAAAAAAAAAGTTTATTTAAGGAAGTTCTTATAAGTCACCTAGATAAACAAGAGTTAGGAAATGTATAGTAGACCTGGAAAAGTAAAGTATGCAAAAAGAGAAGAAATGAAGACAAGAGTTCTTTTTGTCAGCAGAAAGGAAAGAAAAGGGGAGTGAGCAGTAACGTCATATGTGAAAGAAGCATGTAAACTACACTTTCTCTACCTGGGAAAGCAGACTTGTAATTAAGAGTTTTCTGGTTTTCCTTTAGAGGTAGGAAAAAAGAAATGCTTAGATTATGGTTTCCTCTGCACATTTGAATTAAACGTCTTCATTCCCCCAAAACAAGTCAACAGCAACAAAGCCTGATGCTAAGAAGCTTTTTCATCAGGGAATGCCTTCTCTGTCTGAGCACAGGACTGAAGACTGAAGTACATTTCCTATGGATGCTTGTTGCGTATTTATTTTAATATTTCATCATTCACCTGGATATGTATTTGACTGTATTGACTTTGGGGACAGCCAAGGAACACATCAGGCTCTGCAATTTTATACATTTATTGCCTGTAATAGGATGATGAGATGGGAATAAATAATAAATAACCACAGCAATGCTAAACATAGACTACCAAACTGACTACTTCACTATGGAGCTTTGTCACCCAGAGCATCTAAGTACATTAACAGTTTGTTCTCAGACAAATCAGGGGAATAAGATATAAGTGAATGGAAAGAATTATAGTAACAGCAGTCAAACAAAAGTAAGAAAAGAGTAATCTGTATGCTTTGCCGTTGTGACACTGACATCTAAGTCTCTGATTCCAATTGTTTCCAAATGAGCATGTTGGAGCTTTCAGAGAAGAGACAGAAGCTAATTATGGCATATTTTGTCCCTTCCATGCCATGGTTCAGAAGAAAATGGAAGCAACATTCCTGACACTGTGCTCTAAGACTCTACATCAGGTTCATTCCTGTGAACCTGAAATAATTCTGGAATCTGTGAATTTATTTTGACAGGTAAAACTTTCATTTCAGGATTTCATCAGACAGCTACTCTGTCTGTATTGACATCCTCCAGCAAAAAGCTATAACCTCAGTCTCTCATTCCTCCATGGTCTGATCCAGTAAAAGACACAGTGACAAGACTAATTATTTTCATCTGTAATTGGTGCCAAAGGTAAAAGTTAGGCTTACAGGCATCCTATCTGACCCCAAAAATCATAGGACCACTGAACCATTATATGAGAGAGGATCTCATAAGATCATCCAGGCTCATCTCCTTATAGCAAGGCCAACATTAAACTGGAGTTGCTCAAGACATTGTCCAGGAAGATATTGAAATTCTCCAAGGATGGAGACTATATAAACTTTCTAAGATGCCTGTTCCAATGTTTTATTCCAATTTTAAAAAAGAAGAGGATTTTATGACCTCTATCTCCTTAAACCACAGTTACAAAAGTCACCTTTTCTTCCCACTTCCTATTCACAGTGCGTAGGCTTTAACATATAAAATTTGAGATGGTGTGAAGGCCGTTGATAGAGACACATTTGTTGCCCAAACTCTACATTTAAAAGTTCAGTGTTGATAGCTGTGACTGAAAGCAGACAATCCTTAGGAATGTTTGTCTGTAACCTGCTTGAGCAGGGAGGTTGGACCAGATGACCCCCTGTGGTTCCCTCCAACCTGACCCATTGGGGGGTTCTGGGATTCTGTGATCAAAAGAAATTCTGCTTCCTGATAGTCAAGAGATCAGGGCGCAGCTGCCACTGTGTATCCTGGTAAATGTTACTGGCTTGGTTTACTATGCCATGGCACATACACAGCTCTTCTGTCATACTACACCCTGGAAGGTCACAGACTGGTCTGTGACTTCCTATTGCCTCCTCCTCTTATTGAGCATCAGAAGTTGTTTCCTCTTCAGGGCAGGAGCTGATGGCTGCTTCTTGTTCCATCTGGCCTGGGAGTGGTTAGAAGAGTTCTAGAAAATGTGCCTTGATCTTCCTTTACTTTGGAAGCACTATTAGCCTTTATAATAAAAAAAAGATTGCTCTATTGCTATTAAATCATATATATTATATTTCACTTCAAATATATATTTCTATTCTCTTCACTTCAAAAATATATTTCTATCCTGTTAGCAATAGATAGTACCGTATGGGTGTCTTTTAAGCATATATGTAAAAATTCCACAAAAGAATGGTGCCAATTCTTCCTGCAAGTGATCTTAATGGTTTCATGAGGATTGCACATCCTTAAGTTGTAACATATGTCTCACACACTTATAATGCTGTGAAGCTAATTTTTTTGCATAAATAAATTCAGAGTTAAAACACATAGCAACATTAAGAAATGGCATTACTGTGGCTGGGTTATTAAAAGATACTGTGTAAGAATGAAATGTCACAGTCTTAGTCTATCCTCAGAAGAATGTAAGTGATAATAAGCCTAGTAATTTAGCTTTCTTTATACCAGTAAATAGTTTGCAAATAGCATATAAAGCACAACAGTGTGCTGCTACTTTACGTCTTTGCTTTCGCATTTGCTCTGCTGTGATGAGACAAACCATTGTAGTGAGAGTGGTTTGCAGAAAACAGGGAAATGTCTATTTATGAGTTGCATTGTATAATACACACTTTATATTCTGGGTGGCTGTAAGACTTGTGAAGCGATACTGTTCACACGGTTCCCTAAATAATTCTCTGTTGTGATGAGCTGACAGACTTAGCAGAGTGCATTACTTGAAAGAGTAAACATCAAGAAGCCTCCAGGGGTTCTCTCACTTCATTCATTTTGCATTATCCCATTTAGCAATTGTAGTTACATCTCTGCAGCCCTAATAACTGCTCAAGTGAAGTAATGTTATAGTTTTAAAAGACATGAACCTACTGGGCCAAACATAATCATATTCAAGTTCCAGTGATGGACATGCAGACTAAAATGTACATAACAGCAAGGGGATATGAGCTTGCCAAGTAATCAAAGCAGACCAAAACTGACTCACTTCCTGATACAAGCAGCTCAGACTTGGGGTTTTTAAAAACTGCATTCTGTACAAAATTATAAATAATTGCAATTCACATTAACATACCCTAAAATGGAAGCTTTTCTGGATACTGCTTGGGAAAGTTTTCTTTTAAGACTATAAAGCTTTAACTTTCTAGTTTGTTTATTGTTCAGTCACAGTCTGAAAGGGGCCCTTTCTCATGTGCTGCTAGGAACAGAAGAGCTATACTGCATTCATTACTGGCACCCTCACTGACGCAGAAGTTCTATAGAGATGTTTGTTAAGAGCTGTGGCTCAGGAGAACTGGAACCAGTGTTCTTTCATCACAGTTGGGCCTGTAACACTTGAGTCCACCTCAAATATTGCCACTGAGCTTAAATAGAATCAGAATATCTACAGCAAGAACAAGCTTGCGGAGCTAAGCTCAAAATGGGCCAAGACAGGACTGACTAACTAATACATAAAAAGCACTGGATATTTTAAAGGAAGTTTACATTTATGTAACTTGGGTTTATTTCTGTCTTTTTGTTCCTTTAGCTAAATCACCTTTCTCTGTAGGTAAAAACTAAGTATCAAGAATCTAAATATCTTGTTCACAAGAATCTTGTTTTGGAACCTTTCCTTTCTTCATTGGTGCTTAATCATGCTCAGCTGTCAGGTAAGTAAGGGAAAGAGTAATCAGAGGAGGCTGGAAAAGGACATCTTTAACCTTGGTGGAAAAACTTTGCTTGGAAAAGTCCCTACAGTGGAGAAGGCATATAAATGCTTTCTGAGGCAAGGCAGAAGAAAGAATCACTAAGCCTGCAGTGCTGGATAAATAGGCTTCTGTAAATGTTAGGTTCATCTATCTAGATCAGGAGTGCTTAACTCTTTATTTGCAGGAAATAGCACAGCAAGTCTCTAAGCATAGTTTGAAAAACTTAACTTGCTCCAGTTACTCCTCATCTTGTGTTTTAAAACCCATAAATCAGATTCTGAAGCTCTGTCAGGCTACATTAACCAGTGGATCTGGCCCCACCCAACCTGCTGATCAGAACAGTCACACATCCTGTGAGCTGGCTACTGCAGCTCTTGGCTGACCAACTGTGGGGTGAATTTTGTACTCTTTTATTTGTACCTTGCCTTATTCCTTTGAGAAAGCACAGATCAAGGTTGAGATTATTGGTGTGAAACTGCACAAGTCATGGCACTTATTTTAATGGATTGAAGCTAGTATATTTACTTCAATTAAATTTCTTATTGCAGGGTTTAGTGGAATCAGATATCTGTTGATGTGCCAATAGTACTTTATAGTTGAAAAAAAAAAAATTTGTCCTTCTGAGGCTTTTTTAGTAACCTTAAGGGAAACTGTATAGAAAAAAGGTAAGTTATATTCAGAATAAAAACACTTCTTTGGATCAAACTGAAGTATGACAACACAAGAGAAGAGTATTTTGCAATGTTAGATAAAAGCTAGGACACATGTACGTACAGTCTGCACTTGAAGGATCAAACCCCAGAAATTTGCTTTGTTTCAAAGTAGTAATATGTATGCATTCATGCAGATAAACTCAAGTGTTTTGACAAAGCCTCTCAGCACACTGCTCTAGTCTGAATAAATGAAAGTAAGCCAAATGCATATTTAGAAGCCGCAAAGGTAGCATTTTTGAAAAAAAATTAAATGAGAGGCAAATATCCTAAATTTTTGAGTCCAATCTATAATACTGGTTTTAGTCATTGATATAATCTTTGCTATTCCTATTTGTATGGAACTAGTTAGCTGCAAATTATGTTTCCTTTTAACTTATGTATGTAAGTAACTAAATATTTATTTAATTTCATGCGCTATAGCTCAAAGGGTTAGAAATGGATGTAAATGAAAATACCTTCCTATTCTTTCTAGTCTGTTATATTTTAGTAGTAGAGTAAACTGGGGCTACAAAACATGCTTTTTTGGCATCTTCTGTCCTTTTGGGGGTACTATAATAGAGGACAATAGGAAAAAAAATACCCTCTAGTTAACCTAAATAATACTGTCTCTTCTGAATGCTGGATTTTGACAATTTAGAGGCAGTCTTCAACCTATGCAGGGTTTATCAACGTAGTAATTGGTTCTTCAAACTCAGAAGACTACAGAAATGTTTATCAAGTGTTTAAGATACTACAGTCTGATGATTAATTAATTTTTAAATACGGTGATGAAATACAGTGACAAACTGATAATACAGTACTATAAACCAGGGATCACTTTCTGTTCTGTAGAAGATTGCTGAATTATTACATTATGTACAATACTTCTGAGCAAGATGCCCACAAGGCAGCGTACCAAATAGTGGATAATCGAGGAAACACTTCATCCTTTACAAAACTGATAAAATAATATGATGAATAGAAGAAGACTGCAAAGTGCTGAGTTACTATGGTGATAAAGGTGATATAAGGACTTCTATAGAATGGTAGAGGATATAAAAGCACAGGGAATTCTTCTTATTAAATATGCACCAGTCAAGCTTTCTGCTTTGTGTTAGCTTGCTAACATGCAGTCTCATATATTCCATTTTTTAATGTCCTGTGGGTAATTACTTATTTATCTCATACAAATCATCTAAGTAAACACAGGTTTAATATAACTAGTTACTGAAGTTTATATACCTCTTGGGCTTTTAGTGTTGTCTGATTAGATTAAGGAGAAGAAAAACATACCAAAAAATCCTAGTTTTCTCAAGTTTCCCCTTAACTCCTATAATTAAGTCAGTAGTATACATATTTAATAACACTTTGCTTTTCTATGCCCTCATATATGGTTGAGTCATATTTCATAGATGTATATTTTCATTAGATTAAAAAAAAAAGGGAAAATGTAGATTTACACTGCATGTATTGAGCTCTTTCTGTAAAGACTGACGTAAGAATAACCTGACACCATAAGGGATAAACAAATCTGGCTTTTAATACTAACTTAGGTTTGAACATTTATCTTGTATATACAATTGAACTGAATTCCTTCTCACAGCCAGCACATCCCAAATTACAGTGAGGTTATTCTCTGAGGTTGTGTATATCAGTAGTGGTGTCATAGTGTGTATAGAATAAACTGGTTGTCAGAAAACTGGATCATGGAAAACATGTATAACACATTATCTTCACTCAGTCTACTGCAGCCTGCAGTCTTAGTCAGCAGGCAAATGTACCTGATCTGATTTCTCACCCTTCTCACTCCATCCTGTAAACAAATCAAATGGAGCAATTATTAATTTACCATGAAGTAATTCACATATTGTTCTCTCAGACCCTGTTTGATTCTCGTTTCTCCTTTCTGTCACTACTTTTCAATCCCAGTTCTGTAGTTTCCTCTTAAATTTTTAGCTTTTCTCTTAGAAGTTAGCTCTTAGAAATTATTATCACATGTTTAAAGTGTTCTAATTAAAAATTTTCAAGCTTTTATTTATATCCTTAACAGAATATTGCAACATTTGCATTTTTCTTGAAAAATATTTTTAAGTAGTATTGGAACAAGCTTCCTGATCTCCCATATAGACTTAAGTAACACACTCTCTCTCTTTATTTTAATTAGAAAAATGTCAATTGCTGTACTACCAATCAAATGGGTACTTAGACGATCAATAAAGTGTTATCATATTAGCAACATAGAAATTTTACAAGCAAAAATAATATGAAAAGATTTATATAATTTTTGGACACACTTCAATATGAAAGGTAAAATAATGTAATAAACCACTAATATATAAATACAAGTACAGTGATTAAAATTTTATTTATGGTAAATATAGCAATAATTCCATGATGGTGAAGAAAAGAAAACATATAAACAGGTTTTTGTTCAGCTTGGCTGAAGAAGGCAAGCATAGAGACAAAATATTTCTATGTCCTTTGCTTTTTGACAAATTAGCATTATTGTAGCTTTTTGGTTACCTGTTTCAGCCTTTACTTTTTAGAATCTAAACATTGCAAAAAAAAATAGCAAAGAGAGATAACTGGAAATTAAATCCTTTTATTCCCAAAAGTATGTATAGAAACCTAATTTTCAGATAGAGGAATTATAGAATTCATCAAATCCTATTTCATTAAATTCTCAGCTCAAACCTAAAGTTGCAAAAACCTAATCTATGAAGCTGTAGGTGGGTACATGATTCACAGGATCAGGTCCTAATAAATAACTTTCTTTCCATTCAGTTTGGGAACCAGTGCATTGCATCTCCTCTTCTTACCTTGAGTGAATTTCAATACATCAGGCTTTCTGAAGATGTACCTCAAACACTTGAAACCCAAAAGCATTTCCTTTCAAGGTTAAATCACTGCAGTATAGATTTCAAAACACTTTTGAAAACTGATTATGACTCTGATAAATCAGAGCAATTTCAAGGGTTTTTTTAAATGCTAAATTTTATATCACCTTAACAGTTTATGGAGACAGTGTTATTGAAATATAATCCATTATTAAGTGGAAAGAAAATAAATGGAAGGGTTATATGACTCACTGGAGGAAGTTTGTTGGTTTGGGTTTTTTTGTATGTGCTATAACCTTTTAACAAAGAGTTGCACCACTGAGAATTTGTTGGGATAAGTAGTCTAGTTAGCAAGCTGAGCTTCAGGCTCCTAGACACTTATTACCTCTTTGTTTGATTGGATTTTGTTTTGTTTACTAGGTTAAACTTTTTAATATGGATTAGCAGTGAAAGAGGACACAAGTAAACAAATCATGCTCATGAGATCGTGAGGGACAAACACATTCATCATTTAAAAGACACACAACAGGTAATGCAGCACAGTGTATTCACATATACAATAGGGAATGATTACTGTTACGTTTCACAAGCACACAGACTCCAACTTCTTATTAGGATTTTGAATTTGCAGCATATTAATTTGCTGTTATGTATTTATTAAAGTATGACTTGCTGTCATCTTGCTGTCGGTTAGAATTATCTTTCAAATATTCACCTCTGCTGCATTCCTTGGGGGACTCACTGATGTTTTACAGGTATTTAGTCCTACAATTCTTATATTTACTTATCTTGATAGTCTCATTATATCTAATTCTGGTGGTAGAGTTGAAGGAAAGAGGTACATGAATAACCTTATGAAATCATAAATTCATAGAAAATATAGTCTGAAAATGACCCCAAGAAATCATCTATTCCATATTCCTGCTGTCAGGCAGCCCTGTCTGAACTTGTCTTACTTGTGCACACTATTTGATGTAGGATTTCCTAACTTAAGCAGTTTTAAACAGTAGTTACACTTTGCTTATAAAATACATAGTAGTGTAAGATTTTCAAGCACAGGAATTTCACTTCAAGGTTACTGGAAATGAAAGAATAACTGATATCCATTTTCTCACCATACTGTAGATATTACTGGCCACACTACAATTCCAGTCTTACCTGGAAATCTGTATGGGCTGCTTCATGGATATGAAAGCCTTTCCTTACAGGTTACAAAATTTAATGCTGGATAACGCACCTACAAGCAATCAAGGTATTGACTCCATTCAAATGCACTGTGCAGCTTGGTGAGGATATTGCCATCAGCCTTACTGGGAAAACCATCTGAGAGGGCTGTCAAAGGCACTGAGAGCACCTCTGTCAGCAATTACAACAGGCATGTTTCAGATACTCACGAAGATATTTCTTTGCCTAATAGTAATCAACTATGCCAAGGAAAATTTAGGTTTCATAACTTCCTGTGAATAATCTTTTTAAATGCATGCCCATGGTGCCCCACTCTCAAAATCCAAATGCCCTTTAAAATGAAATAAATATTAATTTCAATATAGTTCTGGCAAGGGCTATTGTGTAGAAAGAGTACAGTGCAGGATTCCATAATTCTCAATGATTTAAGGGGAAAAGGGAAAATCTGAGAGGGTTTCTTTAGAGTATTTGCTCTTTTAAATATGTGAACTACTGGACAGTTGCCTTCAGCCCTTCTTTCCTGCCCCTGCAAAGCATCCAAGATAGATGATAGATGAAGTAGTGGTATCAGGTAGGACTCTCATTCCTAAAGCAGGATTACAAAGATTCTTTTCCATTGGCTGTAAACCCAGGAATTTTTTCACATCAAGCAGTACACACAAAACCCAAGGGCTCGGACGTTATTTTTCATTATATGCCAGAGTGCCAGGCAAGTTCTTCAAAAGAGAAAAAGAAGAATCTGTAGTCCCATAAGGTAATGCATCCTTCTATACTTCCAATACCACCAACAAGCACTGGTAGAGGGCTTTCTTTACCCACTCCTCTCATGTTGAATTCAGAAAATCTGTAGGCTGTAACCTTTCTGGAAATGGATTAGCATCTGCAACGCATGGGTGAGTGTGGAATGAGCCTTTTTCAATTAAAAAAGCCCACAGTAATTTTCCTAAATTCCCAACTAGCTTGAATTAATATGTCTATCACATAAAGGTTGATTCCAGAAGCTCACAGGTAGGAGGCTTAGGTAGCTGGGTCTGCTCCCACACAGTGAATTTAAAATACAATAAGATTCTTTCAGATTTATTTCATTTTCAAACAGCCACAGAAACAAAACATTTTTCACAAGTGGTCTTACAGTTTCAGTTTCATTATCGTTTTAAGCTTTCCAGACGGGAATGTTTTCATCAGGCTGATTAAATTGCTTCCCAGCAAAACTATTCATCCCTTTAAAAAAGTATACATCCCATGATTATGAGCTCCTGGGACTCGGCTCTGACCATATGTGCAGGAAAGGCACAAGCTCTCTGGGCTGGATGCAGCCACAGTGGTGACAGCAGATCTGAGTGTGACACTGAGCACATGCCTTGCCTATAAGGTATATGCTGGGACTGTTCTCCCTTCCCTGCCCTGGTAAATCCATCATTACCTTCAAGCCCTTATATTTCCAGAGGAGTGGCCCACATGGGCCCCCAGTATTCACACCAAGCACAGTGGTTTGCTGCAGGAAAAGCAGGTGGATATTCAGTTATTTGTGAGGACACACCATTACCTTCACTTTAGGCTTTACATTTTCAATGGCAACAGAGCTTATCCCCAAACCTTATTGTGGAAAAAGTTCTCTTGAATTCAATAGTAGTTTTGCCTGAGTTATTTTATAACAATTGGTCTTATGTCCCCAAAGGTTTGCATTAAACCTTACAGTGTTTCTTCAACCAACTTTAGGGACAACAGCTGCACCGTGACATCCATCAGCAGAGATCCACAGAGCTCTCCCCTCTGGTTCATGGCATGCCACAGGTGTATAGACATCCCTGCAAATGAATCTGCAGCTCTAAAAGGCCCCTCAGGCATCTACAATTCTGCTAGTGAACAGAATGGGTTCTCTGACCCTGAGGACAAGTGACATGGAATGGCTTGCATCCATATGGCTAGAACCTTATCCCCCCACAGCAGGGTAGCACTGTTCATACGTCACCCTGGAACAGCCCCAGGTTACCCACGGGCTGAGCCCAAGTACTCTGGGAAAATGATGCTTGGAACAGAACAAAATTATACCAAGCAGTGCACTAGCACTAAACACTGCAGATACCCACTGGACCAGCAACTGAGCTTAAGCCCTGTCTCTGTTTAGTTCAGCACTGCCAATACCACCAACAAAGCCCAGTTAACTTGTACACACTCATGAAGATTTGTTAGTAAGCTCCAGATTCATTCAGTTGAAGCTAAAAGCTAATTATGTGTGTTTATATAAAAGTTATATGTGACACTGAAGAGATTAAATATGCATTATGACAGCATGAAAGAATTTCCTTTATGCCTAAATGAAACGTTTAAAAATAAATGAACAATGTATTCTAAAAATTAAATACCTGTTTTCTCCAACCATGTCCCATAGCTTAGTTATGCAATTGGGAATGCTTCATTTTAATTTTGTGCATTGATTTCAGATGGCATTAATAAAATATTTCTTTTTACTGTAAATTATTAATAAATTTTGTTAGCACTGACATGCACCTGAAAACTTACAACCATTCAATATACTACCTCACCAAGAAATCAACAAGAGTATTTCCCAAATGGGCTAGTGACAGACACTTTTGCTAAAAATCTGCATTTTTAGTTATAAAACAATTCTAAATTCTTCCAGAACACTCCCCTCTCCCCAGAACCAGCCCAGTCACATGTATTTCTTTGACAGGTGAGGTCTCTGGTTTTCATTGGATTAAATAGTGCTTGCGGGGAAGAGCACCAGCCGAAACAATAGCAGTGGCTGTTCCTTAATTTCACTTAGCCTGCAATACTTTCATTCATAAGTGTTAAATTGGAATTGCCAATATTAACTTACCAAAGAGCTGGAGGAAAAAGTTTATGTGCTATTTATCCTCAAGGGTCCAATTCAATCACATCCCTGTAAAATGTCACTGACCCACTTCATCAATTACTGAAGGCAGGCGTGGGAGCTGTACATTCCTCCTGATTTTACCAGCCAAATAGACCTTCTCTTTTTCTTTTATGTGATAACCAGACTGCTCAAAAAATAATTTTTGCAAGTTTCTTTATTAAATTCTGCTTCTATCATGCTTAACCACAGACTTAAGAAAAAGCTGGCCATTAAAAGATTACATGCTGAGAGACCTGTTAATAGTAAACTACAGAAATTGTTGAGAAAGTCTCAGCTACAAGGACAAAATACAGCTGAGAACCTTTAGAAGAACTATAAAACGGTTTAATTTCAGTGTTTTGTATTGAAAAGTGATACTGCAAGATTTTGTAACTTGAAAGTTATGAAGATATTTTCTCATCAGGTAGCCAGATATTTTGTGAAGCATACATGCCTCTAAGGGCAAATTCTGTTGACTTTTTGCTTTCATTGGGTAGTGCCGCTTTACACATATTATTTAATAACATTTTTTCATACTCTGATTTTTTGCTTCCAGGTTTCAAAAGCAATGAATTCTATTAAAATTCTGATTACACTGCAAACAATTAAAAATATCTTACAGTTAAATAATCTGCTCCTGGCAGCTGGAGAGTAAGGGATATTTTCTTATAATGTATCACAACAATTTTTTGTTCACTTCCTCTACTGGAAAGATGACATATTTTGATGTCATTTTTTTTCTGTAGTTTTAACATCTAAAAGAAAGATATGTAGTTCAAGTTCATCAATGACACTTAATAGAAAGACAAAAAAACATTTCTACAGAGTAATTCCTCCCATCCTAGGACACGTCATTCTGTCATTTGGTGATTATCCTCCCATATTTCTTATCTGCTGCACAAAAGTAATCTCAAGAGACGTGACAGATACCATCTTTTTCCATGCCCAAGTCTTTTGTGCACACGATTCTGAATGTGCAGCCACTTCCCTGCACCACGTGGGGTGTCTATCAGGTGTGTACTGTAACAGCAATGCAGCCAGGCTGGACTCCTCTAACCAGCCACGGAAGTCTGCCCTTGGGGAACAGCTCTTGATGCAGCTCTGGGGTCACTTATGTGACCCTGAGGAGGCAAGGAGCTGTATTGCTGATGGAGCTTCTTTGGACAAGGGCCCGGTGGTGCATTGCTCTCATGAGTCTGAGACAAAAAGTTTTCTTAGCCCAATGATGATGCAAGCTGACAATCCCATGCAGGAGTTTCTTCAGTTAAAATAACAGCTTCTGAAAGAAAGCAAATGTGAGAAAAAGAAAGTAAAAAGAGGGAAATAAAAAAAGAATGACCAGTGATTTACTGATGACTGACGATGATAAAACAGTAGGGTTTTTCCCCATGAGCAGGTAGGCAGGATGTTCAACAGCAACTGTTAGAATAAACCTACTGTTCATTGGCTGGATGACAGAGTTTTTACTACTGTGTATTTAAGTACTGGGGGACCATGTTACAGAAAAAACGAATTATGTGTGAAAAGCTCTGGCTAAAAGACTGGTAAGTCAAAAAAAAATTACTTTTATGCACATACTATGAAAAGTTCTACATCACAGTTGAACTGACTGATGATAAAAATCTCTTCTACTATTAGTCATATGTGACTGCATGACTGCTTAAAATATGTCCAAAATATTTTTCGTATTATACTGGGAGAAATATTTCTATGTCTTCTTGAATTCCAGTCAGTATTATATTAATAAAAATGTTTAGAACTTGGCACTTAAGTTACTTTATTAAAAGCTTTCTGAACTTTTCCAAAAAAGCTTAGATTAGAAAAGCAGTTTGGGGTGTTTTTTTCTCCAGAACTGAATTTTAACATTTCTAATTACATTGTAGATACACATTTATGTGAAGCAAAGTAACTGACACAGCTTGTTCCAAACCTTGGTATATAAGGTAATGAGAAGGATTCATTTTTAAGGATTAGTGAAAGCAAAGCTCCTTATACTATAAAAATATCTGCCGCTAGAAACTATGGAAAGAATCCTTCCTTGGAAATTAGATGGACACTATTAAGAGTATGGAAAGAAACAGCATGCCATTGAAGTGTAGGACCTATTCCAAAATTATTTTGAGTGAGGGGAAAAGTAGGTATAAGAGTGAAATAGACTATCAAAAGCTGAAACAAAGATTCAAGGGACAAAATACAAGTCTTATTTATCTAATCTCCTTCCAGAAGGGAAAATCTACAGTAAGCAGAGACATCAGTTTTGAGAAGTTCATGTTGTCCGTCTTAGTGGGCAGAAGGGAGTTTAATGAAGATCATTCTCTGATTACCCCTCTGATCTCTCCTTCATCCATCATTAACAACAGGCACTGTTCTCAAAGTTGTCACTATATCTGCTTTTGAGGATCCTTTCCTGCAAAGGGATCATTGCTGCAAAACACCCATCTCTGTGAGGTGCAGGCAGCAGCTTAAGCTGTCTCAAGGTGTGAGCTGCCCACAGACAAACCTGGAAGAGGAAACAGTAAGTTATAGCTGCTCAGATGGCAGGTGTCCACTGGTTACACAAAGCTGTAGCACCTCAAAATTGTATTATATCATCCAGTTCACCACTCAGTTGAATGACTTCGTGAAAGATGCACAGAAAAATGTAAAATATGGTTAAAATTTTTTGTGCTGAATATTGACTTGTACATAAAGAAAAATAGGTACTAAGAAGTAATTATCTTCAAAACTCTTTAAAAATCTCATTTTCTTCACTGTTAAGATCCAAGAGAGAAAAAATGTTTATAAATTCTGGCCTTTCTTTTACCAGATATATCACACAGGCAGACAAAAAAGCTGACAAAAAACTGAAGAGGGGTCCTGTCTCCATGGAGAAAGCATAACTGACCAAACTACTTTTAAAATGCTTTTAACTGCTTTATAATGCGAATGGTATGTATTTAATATCTGTAAAACAGGAATAGTAAAAGGCCAGGTTGTCTAATAAAAAGTTTGAGGTTAGAGTAGGGTAAAAGGTTTGGGCATGGTGTAAAAAGATGGCAAAAGCAAATATGAAGGACATATTTGGAGTCTTTGAATGCCCTAGAATAGAAGGTACCTGAGCCAGTAGCAAGCAGTGCTAGCCCTTTATCTACTCACTGTGTAGCAGTTCAGACTTTCTAAGTGATGCATGTGCATCAATGCAGATCTGCTCTGAGGATATTAAACCTGTCTTTGAATTAATGCCTGTGGAGTGAACATAGCCCTGACACACCTTCACAGCTTCTAGTGTCAGTGCTATGTGGAGCTAACAAAGGATATCTGCTTCTCACAACACCAGACTTAAGGCTTCCAGCATGAGCTCATTTGTAATGCTACTGTTGCCATCAGCTGAGGAGAACTGTCCTGGACATCACAGTAATAAGATATGGCAAGCTACCCGCAAAACTGCACAGCTTGCAATTCCCATTTCTTTTATATTTTTAGTGCTGAGAACATGAAACATGAAGGACTGATTATCTAATGCAATACTTCCATACACCCTTGTTTATGCTGTGACATACAGAGATATGAGAAAAATGTTATCCATGAGTAATGTAAATGTGACTGCACATTGTATCAAGGTCTTACAAGATCTATTTTAACTGATGCTAGTCCCTTTAGTGTGCCCCAGTTCCCCACTGAGGTTTTTCCATCACCTAGAAAATGAAAGAAATGATTGTAATTTTTTTGTGTGCTTAGCTCTGACTAAGCATTTGCTTTTATTGATCCCAAAGATCTAATAAAATAAAAAGAATAAGGAACTAAAGAGAAAATCACTTCTGAGTGTGTTTCCAGACTCTTGATGAATCAACATTATTATTTCTACAGTGTCCTAGGAGTATGCAGTGCTTTGCAATGTTAACAGAAAATGATGTGACTTTGCCAATAGAACCCAGGTGAAAGTGAGAAGCCTGACACTGGCCTCTGGCATCAGACAGGCCATGGAAGGAGAATGCACTCTGTGGAACAAACTAATATAGTCTTGTTAGCTGATGGGAAAAAATAGCTCCTGCTATTTTTGTGTGAGAGGCATGTGAAACAGTGGTGCTGTATCTATTAGGGCTGTTAAAGTGTTGTTCTTGTCATTGGACACTGATCAGTACCCCTGAGTCCACCGTACACCTATACTGGGACTAGTTACAATCCTATCTTTTGAGCAGTTCTAGCCAGCTCTGTTCTTTCACCATCTCTTCTTAGAGGCTAAAGCTCATTTCAATTTTCTGTCTACCTAAAATTTTCCTATCAGTACAGAACCCCAATATCTGAGTAAAACAGCTCTTTCTGGGAGAAACACATCAGAAGAGAAGGTCTATTTAACATGCCCAATCTTGTGCTTGCAGATTGAGTTCAAGGATACCCACCCAGACTTTATTAGAGAGCACCAGCAAGAACCACATCTCCCTTGTATGTCCCATCCCATGCGGCATTGGAAGCAAGGAAAGTAGAGATATGGTCACTCCTGTGAGGCACCTTTGCCACTTCACAAGCTTCTGAGATGCCATTAAATCTTTATGAGTCTCACAGGAACCACGCGCTCTCTGAGACCTCCATGCCTTCAGACCAATTATTTTGGTTCTTGCAGACAGAAAAGTCTGCAAATGGATTTTCCTGAAAGTGAAAATAGACAATATATACTACCCAGGATGTCTTTTTATCTTTATTTGGATTAACTTCACCTTAGGAAGAGCTTCTATTTTAGACCTTTAACCATATATCATATTTTTCTCTGCTATTGGTCTAGATTGAAGGTGCCATCCTCAAAACAGCTCATTCCACTTAAAAAGCTGCAAGCAATTTTCATACTACATTTTCTACATTAATCCAGCAGTGTATCAGACATGAATGATGGATGGATTAACCTAATCTGTTAAAAATTCGTAATGGCGACAAAGAAGAAAGGGGGAGGTGAGAAATTCAGTTGTTGGTTATACAGAAATATGAGGCCGAGATAGAAGTTGAATAGATTAAACAACTTGACAGAAGAGTCTAAAATAAATAAAGAATTAATACTGGAAAACAAAAGAGAAAGGAACTTAAAACTGAAATTCAAGGAAAACAGTTAAAGAGGCTGGGAAAACAAAGGGTTCCAAATAAGAAACTACAGGAATAGCCAGAGTGTCAGGATAAGATCATGAAAAGAATGGAAGCTCAAAAGCAGAGAAGAGAAAGTAAGTCATGAAAGGAAGTCAAGGTAGAAAAGCTGATTAAAAAGAAAAGTTTTGACTTCTCAGTGGCATAATTTAAAACTATAGTCAAAATGATGAAATGGGAGCTTAGGGGACTTCCAGCAGTGCAGAGGAGAGGATCAAGAAATGAAAAAAGAAAGCAGAAGGAATATGAGCAAAAGTTCAGGAAATTTGCAGAAGGAATATAATGGAGGATGGATTACTATGTGTGTGTCATTGTGGGAATTCATATTCAATACTTACATCCCACCCATGAAAGCAAGGTGGGAAAGGTCCCAAAAAAGTACATGGAATTCTGTCAAGAATCTCATTGTAGGAAAACCTTTATCTTCATTGCAGAATTTATGTCTGCCATCTCAGGCCCTCTGTTTTCTTGCCAGTAACACATCTGAACACTTTCTTTGCCTTTCTATTGTGCCAAAAAGTAATTTTCTTTTCCTGTAATAAGAACATAGGAACTGATTTCATTACAATAGAACAAATTTCTATTGTTACATTGGAAGTTATATTATAGCTTAGAGATAGTTTCATGAAATGTGTTTTCAACAATGGATAATAGTTGATTTTAAACCTACTTCTTAGAATGGTTGCTTGTGTTTCCATGCAAATCAAGATAACATAACCTCTTCCTTTCTATCCATGAAATTATTTGGTTTTGACATGAAGAAAGCATGAATAAGAATATGATACAATGTGATTAAAAAAGCTAAGTAATTTGTGTCCCATATGGGCTCTCCCTTATGGGATACACTGCAAATTAAAGAATTTCAAAAGCTATTAGCTACTTTTGAAAAAATAATATTCAAAGTTGATAGCTAGGATCACAAAGTATTTGAATATTCTTGAAAGGAGGTAATGGTTTCATAATATCTGCAGCACCTCTGTGATATTTTACATAGTTTTTATGCCACCTGGTGGTCAAATATCTAATAGATTCACCCTGGGTTGAATACCCCAGGCACAGACTGTCCCGGGGGGAAGGCGGATACAGCCGTGGTGCCATGCAAAGGGTGGCTGACCGGGGCAGGCTTACACAGGGAACAGCTGACATCCACACCAGCTTTCTCCAGGCCAGAGAGTAGGACTGTGGCTACTAAAATTCCCAAACAACAAGATGAGTGGTAGCTGGTCTGTCTCATGCCTCCAGATACACCTGGAGTAAGCTCTTCTTTCTGTCTTTTGTCACTGGGGCTTTACTTCATGTGACTTGCATTGACGCAGGCAGCTCCCACAAGTCATCAATTAACCATAGGTCAAATTTGTTCAGTTTCTTCCTGAATCAGGAGAAAAAACTCTAATAGCAGGTGGTACCTTAGAGTTTAATACACATTCCTGAAGATACAAAGACAGGAATTCTCTTTCTTTTGTAAAGGTAAAGCATCTGTTTGGGACAGATGAACATGAGCAAGAAAACCAAGTTTAACTTCAGGCCACAAGAATATAATAATTCCTGCACTGAGTCAGACCAAGGATCCAGCTGATCTCATACCTGTTTCTGGTACGGGATAGCACCACAAGTTAAGCAGTCAAGTTTCATGTATTTACATGCTGGGAGCATACACCCCCTACCTGAACACCTCTAGTGCCTATTCCAGATTCTTCACTTTAAACCTATGACTAGATAATTAATTTTTTATGGGTTAACTCCCAAATTAAGTTTTCATATGATTTTAGTGCTTCCCTTTCCAGAATCAAGGAGGTCTTTTAGCTTCAACAAGCCCACTTTTTAATAGCAATCAACATGGGAAATGCTCAAGGAATGAGCATTATAAGGAGACAGAGCAAGTATAGACTGATTTTTTTCCTTGCTGTAACTCACAGCTCAAGAGAATTTCTGAGCAGGGGGGTTGCATCTGAATCACTAAATTAAAAAATACAATTTAAAAAAAATAAGGCTATTAATTTACTTTATATCAGTAGACTATTTCTAGGCTGCTGGGATTTTTTTTTTTAATTCTTTGGAGTTCTAGAAATGGCTTTTTTCCATAAATGTTCTTAAAAGATCATAAAATGATGATCCATTCAGTTCCAGCCCATGTCCATTGAGCTCCTCATCTCTGGGGAGTAAAGGAGTGTAGCTTGATCTTAGAACTCTCACAAATGTCATGAAGCTGGCAGGTTGTAAGAGAGAGGAAAATGAAAAAAATATTTCATAACCCAGAAGATTTTCTGTTTGTGGAATGATAGCAGTATTTTGTATTTACATACTGCAATTCAATCTTGTTCAGCAATGTTAGTTTAACCTGCTGTCACTCCTGATAGTATTAGTATAATTTTTCTTATGTCACAAATGAGGAAACAAGCCCAAGGAGAGTATATAATCTGCCTTTAACTAATTTGGTGAACATAAGAGAGAATGAAAGTTAATACAATGCCTCAGTCCCAGTCCTGTGCCTTACACACACAACAGTATTCCAGCCAAGAATAACACACAATTACCATTTTGCCAGGCTTTTAATCTGACATATACTATGTGTGAGCTCTATTAAAACTTGTAAATCTTAGTAACTGAAACAGTGGTGTCAGCTACACAGGTCATTGTCTGGTGATGGCAAATGAGTGCAGTTCTTGTCTTATGATAGTTACATGCTACATTCTTTGTTATGCTGGTTTATATGTTGGTTTCAGCTAATAAATCACAAACACCATCTTCATCTTGTCCTGCTTGTAAAGCTGGTTAGGTCCTCAACATCAACATCTTTTCAATAAATACTCTGTTATTTGGCCTTAAGAAAAGCTGTAGCATTGGCCAACAAGGACAGTAAGATAACTGCCTTCTGAGCAGCCTGGACAAATACATCTATCAGTGCATTTGAAGAATACATCCAAGTTTATGCCACATGAGGAAGATTATACAGTTTAAAAATAGGATTCTCAGACTTAATGAAGAAGTTTATATCCCTTTTCCACTGTCTTTTTGCATGTCACTGATGGTGGACCTTGTCTTTTTGGAGGCAGCTTTCTGATAGAGCTGTCTCAGTGTCACAGGTACATTCTTGACATAGTGGTGGATGGCAAACAATACAGCAACAGCTCCTCTGAATCAGTTCCCTAAATCAAGAACATATACTTACTTAATTGGAATTCTGAAGTGTCACTACCAGAGCCATATTTGGCATGGCACTGTCTAAGTATGTAGAGTGTTCAGATGTCAAAATGTCATTTGCTTAACCGTTAGCCTTATTGCTGCAGTGGAACTTTGTCATCTACAGCAGTTTAAAATGGCTTATTTCTGTAGATGTTCATAGAATTTCAGGTAGGTGTTTCTTCATAAACTCATGAAAGTTAAAACCACAAAATCACATAATCATTTAGGTTGGCAAAGACCTCCAAGATCATCAAGTCCAATCTTTGACCGATCACTACCTTGTAAACTAGATCATGGCCCTAAGTGCCACATCCAGCCGTGTCTTGAACACTTCCAGGGACAGTGACTCCACCACCTCCCTGGGCAGTCACTGGATTTGCAGGAGGTATTGGAGAGAACAGGAAATTTAGTGTAAAAACTGTAAACATGTGATGTGGATGCCAAGCCCTTGTGAGGTTTGCTGCTTGTTCTCTAGTGAGGGCATTGATTGTCTGTTTGACTGTAGCTGTCTCTTACACAGAACTTTTATCAGATTAAGACCACAGTGGTGATTTGTGCCATTTGTGCCATTTGGCACCTACAGTAATAGACAGTGCTGTATTTATATGAGTCAACAGATTCAATCCTTACCTTGAGCAGCATCTTGTAAGAGCTACATAAAGAAATTAGTGGAGATTGTTAGATCAGTTGCTTTCATCTTCCACTTAAAAATAGGCATAATTTCTCCAACATTATAAAAATGTCAGGAAAAAAAGGGTAAGTGCCAAATTATAAAGTTAGAGTGGGTTGAAGGGAGCAAAAAGGCCTGAGAGAGAGCTGATATCAAAAGACTCACTATTATGAAAGAGAAGACTGGTGTAAGACCAGCCAATTGCAGACTGCAGTTATAGCTTCCTCCTAGTTCCCAACCCTTTGTAGTTGAGTTGAAGATGCTGAGATCACAGTGATTCTGCTAATAAAAGCTGCTGCCATGAAATGGTCACAGACTTGATATAAGTTCCCACAGTGGTCATGTTGTATCTCTTTATTTCAAAATGTGACCATCATAATCAAGTGTGCTTCTCACAGAAAAAACCCAGCTGTCTCCAGGGACACATTCTAACTCACAGAGATTCAAAATACTGGTGCTATCCTAGTCTGAAGAGGAGAATAACACAATAACCTTACCTTCAGCATACTTTCCCAAAATTCCTACTAAAAGCTAAAGATATTTTATTTATCTCCATTTAATGCAGAATTGATTTTGTGTGGGAAGATAGAGAATTAGCTATCCAGACAGATTATTGTCACTCTAAATACTGCAAGAAAGATTAATTGTCTACAATTGCAGAGGCTGTGCTACAACTAATTCATTTGCCACTGCCATCCTTAAACTTCAACAAACGAATGTGTTAAGATAAATCAGGCACTTCAGCATGCCCCAGCTAAAGCAAACCATTCTGATGCTCTTCAAATATTTAATTCATCACTGAACTTATTTCTGCATTGCTTTACCATGACCAACTTAGCTTTCTTTAAAAAAGTGATAAGGCCAACCTTGGGCTAAAAAGAATTCGAATCCCAGCAACTGTTCAAGAATTAGGACCTAGTGTCTTTCACATTCCCAGATTCACTTGGAAATTCACTCTCACAATCCAAAATTCTATTCCCTGAGGCCATCAGTTTCCAACCAAATATCACCAAAAAGAAAACAGGACAGAAGACATTTATCCTAGGCCTCGCTCTGTTGCCTAGAAATAAAAGAACCTAGTGCTACCACAGATAATTCTGTGTGACCCCCTGTCATCTGCATCACTCTTATACATGTCAGTGTAGCCTCCAACCTTTTCCTAGCCCACCTCTAACCTAACTCATAGCAACTCATATTGAAAACTATTCCAAAGTGAGCCAGAAAGTATAAAAATGTGAAAAGATTATATGGCCTTACTCTGTTCAGACATCAGGTGAAGAAAATACATCCAATGAACACAAAAACTCTGAAAACATTAAATACTTTATGGAGTAAGAGAAGAAAACTAGTGGGTACTGTTCATAGCTGAAAGCTACTGGTGCAACTGAATCCTTGCATTTACAATGACTGAAGGTCTTTTCTGAGGCCTTTCAAGGGCTTACATAAAAATGTCACAAATATACTTGCACCTGATATGTCACATGGAAAGGAAAAAATTCAGAAATATGGCAAACCTATATCTGACGTAGGAATGTTTGTGTAATAATAAACATTCCAGTCCCCTTGACTAAAAATTGCTCCATTCAGTTGAAACTACTGGATTTTTCAAACTGTATTTATGGCAGTTTTAATGAGTGAAAACATATTCTCATGTATATTCAGACTATATTAAAATCATCCAAGTGTGAGCCAAGTGAGCTGACATTTATGAAGATTAAACATGCAGGTCAACTGGGCAGGTACACAAGTGTCAAATCAGCTCAGAATCCTCCCACAGAACTACAGAACCACTGAGGTTGTGTGGCACCTCTGGAGATTATCTGGTCCAACAGCCTAAGAGTGGGGTCAGCCAGGCCAGGCTGCCCAGGACTGCATCTGGATGGATTTTGAATTTCAAGGACAGAAACTCCACAACCTATTGGGGCAACCTGTTCCAGTGTCTAATCTCCTTCATGGGAAAAATATTTTTTTCTTATGTTTAAAGAGTATTTCCTGTGTTTGAGCATAATGGAATCATAGAATATCCCAGGTTGAATGCTTTATCTGGCAGTAGTGATATTATGTCCCAGATACTGCTGGCCTTGCAAGAGACTGGCCCTGAGAAGGTACTTCACACCCCTCTTCAATTATTTGTGAAATGTGGTCATTTTTCACATAAACCCTTTATATAGATGTGAAACCCAGGAAAATTCACAGCACTCTGTAGCTTTGGCCAGCTTCCCACAGTTATCTGTCCTGGCCAGCAATGTCTCATTTCATAGCCAGTAGCTCTCCACATGCCTTTCAGTCAGCTTAACCTCAACTGAAGACCTTGTCAGAGACCTCATCATCTTCTGACAGCCGTAAAACATGCTAGGGAGAAAATTCCAGTATTTTTAATATGAAATATGAACTGAAGTCTGTAGCAGACAGCAATGACTTTTCTGTCTCCTGTAAATTAATTATGTCCAGTTTATACCCACCTCTTCAAAACTGTACAAATCCAGATCCTTAATTTAATTCAACTAATTTCTACTTTCTCATGTTTAAGGCAAAATTTGAAGGAAATTTAAGAGGTGCGTTATACTCTGTTTCAAAAAGCCCATCACAGAAGTTTCAGAGGGTTCTTCTCTTCCCTGTTCTTTTAAAATGAAAATAGAATAACACAGGGCTATAGGGATTTCTCTGCTTGGGACTGTCAGGGTGGTTTCTTTTGGTGTAATTAAATGTGCTTGCATGCAATTGCAAAGGGCACATCTTGCCCTGTTTTCTTCTGCTCCTGCGTTTCTGTGGTTATTCTTCATATTTTATCTCTCTTTTTCAACTAAGTATGTATTTTCAATATAAGCATTTTCCTTTGTCAAATGAAAAACATTAAAGTATTTCCAGTTAAAAAGACATGAACAAGTTTTTATTTACTGCTATTTACTGAACAAGAGGGATTGGAAGAAGGCTGAGAGGTACAGGATACATGACCACATATCTCACTTAGAAAACTCAACTAAAAATGACATAATATATTGGCATTGCAGCTGTCTTCTCCCCTTGTTTCTATATCACTCTTTTTAAAATCAAGTATCCTGTTATCCAAACTACTGCTGACACTAAAATACATGCTATCCACATTTTCTTGTAGCCAGAGCTGGTACTGAATGAATCATTCCTATGACTCATCATAACTCTTTTTTTGCATACCAACGTTACAATGTACGGAACAATCTAACATAAAAAGTGGAGTTGTCCCCCCATTCTGATAGAATCTTTTTGCTAAAGATTCAAATTACTCTCTTTCAAATTATTTTAACTTATGTTCTTCCTGGGATTTTGCTTTATTGGCAGCATAAACAAAAGCAATTAAAGTTTAAAAGCTCATCTTTTAATCTTTGTGGATAGTCCTGATGAAAAAGACAGTCTCCATACATCGAGTGATATTCTAGTTTAAAATGTCAAGAGTTATCAATAATTTATTTTCTTTACACAGTTCTAAGGCCTAAATGAATGCCTGGATTAAGCACACTTTTATATTCTTGCACCAAAGAACCTTTTCTCAGCACAGTTATCCAAGCAGTACAAACTACAAGAAGCACTATAAAGCCTCCAGTTCAATTCACAGAAATCATACACCTGGGACACTAACTAATAGTGGGAGTTAGAATAGCAACCACTCAGGAAAGCAAAAGGGAAAATAAATCACTTTCAACCACCTGGATAACTCAGAAGATCTACTCAGATCAGGAATTCAGGTCTCAGATCCGATATTTTCCCCACAGTTTCCTGTGGAACATTATCACACTCAGCTACTTACTCAGTAGGATATTTAACAGGAATTTCCCTCTGGAGGGACTGCTCATGACAGCGTGTGAGATAGGAGACATTTGAAGGTTGGTAAAGAGGATTAATCTGTGTTGAGTGTACAGTATAAGAAAACAGAAGTGCTTGGAGGAAACCAGAGGAAATCACAAAATGGTAGGAGGTAGAATGAGTGAGTTGTTTTCCTCAGTGCACAGATTACTAGGGCCACTCACAGGAAAAGGGTTTGCTTAGGGAAGCAAACACTCAGGGGTATTCAATGACTATAGTTTCTTACTACAAAGAGGCCAGAAGTGTCCAAGAGCAGTGGGTGGTGACAGACTATGAAGCATGTGCTGGGAAGGAAGTGAATCCAGCATTTGCAGTGAGTCCTGCTGCAGGCAAGTTACAGCAATCTAAAACACATCTTCTGAAAAGGGTACATACAGCTAGAGAGACTGCTTTATGACCTTAAACCCTGAAAATGGCAATGCATTTTTTGTGTGTCAGTATGTAGAGCTACCCTGCTAGCAGCTGAAAGTGTTTTGAGAAATAAGAAGTTGTTTGGTATATGGTATCCCATGAGCACAGTTTTCCGATGAGATGTCTGATGAAGGCAAAAAGCTTATTAAGTAAGTTCATATAAATTGAACCAAAGAAATGCACTTCTAAATAAAGTTCACATAAATAAATCTAAATAAACACAGCTGTGATATTTCAGAGACTAATGTTCTTTCTGTGCATCCTTAATGTATGAGACGAGCCTATCAGTGTCAGAGTTAACCACTTCATGGTAGATAGCAACAGTTTAACCAAAGGTTTAGCAAAGCTTTTTTTGCCAGTTTTGCCATGCCCTTAGTGCCCCATATACTGGTATATCTGCTACAGATCTGTTATGGGACATAGGCAATTGTCCTTTTGACTGCTTTTTCTAGGATCATGTCCACGGTGCAAGCTCCCCCTGCTGTAGCCAATGCAGTGCTGGGTCTAAGCTCCCCAGTCCTGCAGGGAGGCAGACACTGTACAATGGCTGAGGAAACGGCCAAATCTTGAACAGATTTGCCTGTAGAGTGGTGAGGGTGTCTCCATTGCTTGGCAATACAATGCTCTGCAGCTCTCACTCACTATTTGTACTGCATGATGGAACTCTGATACTTGTGAAACAGCTAACTATTAGTGTCATGCCAGCCAGAAATGCTACTCTGATGTCATTCATTTTATTCCTGAAATAAAATGCTCCAAGTGATAATAAGCTTGCTGGTTTCAAATGTCACCAAAATATCCATAGCATCTTGAACAAGCATTTAGATATCATTTTCATTCATTATAAAGGAAGCTTTTTCCTAATCATTTGGATTTTAGAACCTGATCCAGATAACATAACTGTAGATGATATTTGCTGATTTAATAAAAAAAAATAAGGTAGATTTTGGGTCTGAAATTGCCAAAGGTTTTCTAGGTTTTCTTGCAGTCTTAGTATGGAGTGTCCAGAAAGCTAATTCAAACTTCCTGGATATTGTTGATGTTGAGCCAAAGATTCACTACACAGCTTAATACTGCTGTCCTATCCAGATTTAAAAAAACTTTATCTGCTTGGAAACCCAGAACCTTTGTAGCTGGAGAGAAGGTATCTCCCAGGAACAGTGTAATGGTGGATAATATTAATCCAGCTATCTCCTGCTTGGGGAACAGAATAGTTAATTTTGAATTAAGCTTTTTTTGCTTTCTCTATAAGGTATCAAATAATATTAAATTACATTATAACACTATCACAGTGCAGAGAATGCACTATGAATTTCCAAAGACCAAATAGCTGAGTGATTTCCTTTAATTCCCACCACTCTCAGAAAAGGTCATGGTTGCTTGACACTACAGCTCACTTGCAAGGAACAGTTCAAATGGGTCAACCAAATAAGCATGTTAAGAGAAGAAAGTGCCTTGATCATTTATTTGAAATTTGCCAATACCATTTCTATGTATTTCTGTCCACTATTCCAATACATGGGCAGAATTAGCCATAACAATAATACACCGCCATCTCTCCTAGCTTATAGCCAAACAATCTGAAAATGTGGAGTTGGTCTCACTAATAGGGATCACCTTCCAATTAAAGAAATGAAAACATGCAGACTTCAGAGTAATTACAATCATGTCATTTCAAAACCCTCAATGCTTTCCAGAGTCCTCTTGTTCTCTGGCACCCATTTTGCTTTAGTAGTTTCTCAGGCTTGGTAATGTGCTCAGAGGTCTCTTACACAAACATCTAGGAACATTAAAAAGTTTCTGTGATGGAATTACAGAGGCCAGAAACTGTTTCTTTTGTGAGTGATATATAGACATGGAAAATATCCAGAGGGAAAACACCAGGTGATGCATAAGTTGGAGAAATCCTGAAGGCAAAGAATCTCTCCCCCATGATTTCATGGACCATGTATCCCTGAGGGTAATGTCAGAAATTACTACCATCATTTTTAAGAGTACCTATCTTCTACCTGTCTGCAGCTCCTGTGTACCGAAGGAGCAGTGTGCCAGACCAGAGTGGATTAAGACTATCAGAATTTGACACTGACCCAATGCATTAGGGATGAGAAAGTTGGTAGAAGCCCCTTTAATTCTGTAAAACCCTCTAGCTGCCAAGAATACCATTACCCAAATGTTAGATATTGCCAACTCCTTATCTATTTTCCATAGAGAGGATCATGTTGTGTGCTATACATTTGAATACCTAGGTATTCAGTTATAAATTTCGTATTTCTGTCAAATAGAAACAAGGAGAAAAATTAAATTAGACAAGAGAAGGATATATGATGTCTGAAGCATAAATGCTGGAGGCAACTGAGTTAGATTGTTTCTTTGATTTATTAAATACATCAGCTGGTATTCCTAACCTAAACACTATTTTTACTATACTTACTCTGTCTCATATAGATGGGTTCACTGATTTTTCTGAAATACCTCCCATTAACCTCCCTAAAGATTTAGAAAGACCACAGGGAAATAAATCAATGACAACATGCCAAAGTCCATCACAAGGGCTGCTGTTCTAATTCATTTGATACAGGTCAGCTCAGATCATGCAGTTGGAAAGCTGACATTGATTTAATTAACTGCAGTACCCTGTATTGTTTGAAAAGGAGATATTCTTTCCATGTTTTACATATACATTTTATGACATACCCAAAGCAAAAAGCTACACTTGGAACACTGGAAAAGAATACAGCAAAATTGAGTCACTGAATAAAAAGCTGCTTCCAGTTTAGTCTGATTTAAGAAAGAGAAGTAGAGATGATCTCACTGAGAGCTAACAGAACCAGAAAATATCAGTGAAGTGATTGATTTTTGTTTCAAATTTAAAACATGTAGAACAGAAGAGAATACAAAAGCTCTGAATCTAAAACTATGAAAGTCAGGAGGGGAAAAAATTACTACTCTAATCAAAATCTAGGAAGAGAAATAGTAACATTAATTGTGATGCCCAGCTGGACTTGAAACACATGTTCTTCATCTATTTTAGACTGTTGAATTGATGCTCAGGTCTGAGCCCAGATTGTCTGCTGCCACCTTAGTACTGCCCTTCCTTAGCATTGGAAGAAGTCAGTGAGAGAAGTAGTAAACAAAAGTGCAACCAAGCCTCAGCTGTGAAAGTCAAAAGCTGATCTCAGCCAGGGAAGAGCCATCTGACAGGATGATCTCCTTCAGTATGGGTCCACTGTTTCTGTGCTGTGAGTACTAATATGGGGCCACAGAATCATAGAATTGCTTAGGTTAGAAAAGACCTTTAGGATAATTGAGTCCCATTGCAAATCTGACATTGCCAAGTCCACCACTACACCTTGTCCCTAAGTACCACCTCTAAACAACTTTCAAGTACTTCCAGAGAAACACTTCCCCTGGCAGCCTATTCCAATTCTTGGGAGCCTATTCCAATTCTTGACAATCCTGTCAGTGAAGAAATTTTTTCCCAATGCCTAATCTAAATCTCCCCTGGTGCAATAGGGGCCATTTCCTTTTGTCTTACTGCTTGCTACCTGAGAGAAGAGACCAACACCCACCTGGCTACAGCGTCCTTTCAGGTAGTTGTATGTTGAGGTGGCTAAGTCCACATTACACCCACCATGTTACTACGAAGTGGTCTCTCCCCACACCACTGTGCTAGAAAGTTCTCCCTTTACCGAGACCCCACTGGCCCCCGGTCCTCTCCCCCCTCCCCTCCCTTCTCCCATTGGCCACTGTTATGTCACTCAACCTTGCCTCTACCCCCTAGCCCTCAGACTATTGGCTTCTGATGCTCTGCCTGTCCCTGGGACCCTCCGGGATAAAATCACACACGGGCTTTTGTTCTTTGTTCTTTGCCTCTGTTCCCTTTGAGCGTGTTGGTTCCAATAAACGCCTCGGAACTGAGTGCAGAGAACCTCTCTCACCTTTTTGTCTCTGGTTCGCGCTTAGACTGCGTGTGTGAGTGACTGCTTGCAACCACCTGCAAGGGTGAGACTGTGTGCACGCGTGGGTGCTGGAAGAGTGCCGCCAAAGCATCTCCTTGACAGATTCTGTGGGAAAAATGCGGCATTGATCCACCGACACCACACCAATAAAGCTGTAGAGAGCAATAAGGTCTCCAGGCTAAACTCAGCTGCTTACCATTAGATTTGTGCTCCAGACCCTTCATCAGCTAATGAGATAAAGTAGTAGTGAGGGGCCCAAAACTAAACACAGCATTCAAAGTGCACACTTACCAGTGCTGAGTACAGGGAGATGATCCCTTCCCTAGCCAAGCAGCTGTCCAGCCACACTTCCCAAGCCAGTAGCATTGCATATTGGGATTATTGAGAAAAATGTAGTTTTAGAGCATCACTTGCGGCAATGCAGGGCTCATTAGCTGCTTACTGCTGCTGGGAAAGGTGCAGAAGATACATGTTGTGGCTTTTTCCTCCCTTTTCTCTATTTCCTTTCTGCCCTCCTGCAGGAGTAAGAGGAGAGGGAGCAGAAATGAAACCAGAACTTGCACATGTTCCCTGCTTATTAGGCTCTGCACTCATGATGAAGGGCACAACCAATCCGTAGCCGGGCTCTGGCTACAGCCACCACTCTGGAAGAATATGTTCAACTGGTGTCTGAGGTGGTGCATCCTTCACGTTCCCACAACCCTGCCTTTACTCCTTGGTGTCACAATCAGCTGCTGCTCGCTCTGGATGTACATCTGGTGTGGTAACCTCTTCTCCCCATGAGGAAGCATTTGGTTTGGAGGTGGTCTAACAATACTGCAGCAGCCTGACTGAACTGCTTGTACTGATGTGCAGCACAGACTGACTGCCACCCCCAGCAAATGCACAACGTGACCCAAGGCCACAGAGCACAAACAAACAGTTTAACAGGTACCTGCCGGAGCAGAAATAAAGCTGTGCTTTAATCCACACATATAAAAAGGAACAATGATGTTTCTGCAACAGAATTCACATGCTGGTCAAAATTAAATGAATTATTCAAACCAACCACTATAGCTGATTCAAACCAATATTTAATGTTGAAAATTGGATTCTTCCCCAGATATTTCCTGGTTCTAGTTCTATATTCCTTAGTACTGTGAGAATCTGGGTGATTCGCTGTGGGATCCCCTTTCTTTTGAGAATGTACGTAAGCTAGCCTCAGGCTCAGAATTTTTCAACACCTGTGAAACAATACTTTTTCTGTTGCCTCTCCCCTAACTGGAATTGTTATTCCCAGTGTCCCTGGGGCTCATTCACTCACAATAAGGGTCAATGAACAGACATAAGAAGGAGACTTAAGAGTATTTAGTCTTTTCTATGAAGTCAGTCCTGAAACCAAATATATCAAAACCAAAAAGAAAATTTTGCCATGGCTTAAAGCGGATTTCTCCTTTCTATTTTCCTGAATATTTTTGCTTTTATTAGAATGTGCTTGATTCCCTTTTGTAAGGATTTTCAATTCTAAAATATGTCTCCAAAATAACATGTACTGCAGAAGAAAAATAAATTCATACCAAATCTAACAACCCCACCCTTTCAAAAACCAAGGCAATAACTGCACACACACACACACACACATACAGAATGTAAATCTGTATTTATCAGAAATATATATCGGGGATGTTGGATTTTTTACATCAGCATTAACGCAGTTCAACACTGATGAGATGGGACACAAAGTAAACATGAAAAATGCATAAAATGATGAACTTTATTTTGATCTCAACCAGTTATTTGAATATAACTTCAGGCCCAGACTTTTAAAATTGATAGAGATTTATTCCAGATTTATACCATTTTAATGGATCTGTAAGGGCTGATGATTACTGCAGCTAATTACTCAGATTGGAATAATCAGGATGCACTAAATTCAGCAGCATGAAGCAGTCTAGTCTTGACTTGGCTAGATAGGGCTCCAGAGTGGAAGTAACATAAACAAAGAATATTCAGACTTAAATTATTTTGGTATGTAACTTTCTTCTTGATCTCCTTGAAGAGAAGCCATTTTAAGCAAATGAGGAGGAACAAATGCTTAAATGAATTTTTGGGAGGCATAAGAGATACATGCAACAAAATGGAGTTTTGTCCAAAGAATTACTTTGTTGTCAGGTTGGAAATGCTTTTATTGATGCGATAAAAAGCCTCAAGGTTGTTTTAAGCCAATATGTAACAACTGATACCTTTTAAGAGTTTACACACTGCCAGAACAACAGACAGATTTCACAGCATTTAAATTTCAAAAGCTGTAAAAAAACATGTTTAAGAAATATGTTTAAGCCTACCTATCAGCTATGAGATAAAAAAGAAATAACCAAACATGTACAGCCCATGCTACCTACATGTACAACATTTGACAAAATATTTTTATCAGATGGTGATGTGTTAGAAGGAGCTGGTAAGACAAAACAGATGAGACTTATTTCTTTGTCCTAGAGGTGCAAAGACTTCAGATATCTTGGTAGCATTGCAAGGCAAACTGTAACTCCCTGGTGCTTTTCTGGCATGTAAAATAAAATAGACAATACCTGACACTACATGGAATGCTTAGAAGAAGAAAAATTACTGTGGAGCATGAACTCTCTGTTTCCTGTCTCTGGGTAGAGGATTGTGTTTGAGACTTCTCTTTTGGGTCAGTATTCAGCTGATAGATAGGCCTCAGAAACAGTAGTGCCAAGATCCAAAGTTTTAGGAGCTGGGAAGCCATTGGAGGTTTTTGGGGGAGATACTTTACAGAGAGTCTTTAGATCCAGACATGTACTTTTGAGATTAATGTGGTCTCAGTTACTGTGATGAGAGATCAGGCTGCTAGAAAAGCTGGGAAACAGCCCTGATCCTCCAAAATGGCAAGAATTTGGCATTGTATTATTTCTGATACAGAAGGAAAGCAGGATTTAAAAAAAAACCCAAACAATTATTTTTCAAAAATACTTCAGACTTAATGAATTATTTTTTCAATGGAAGTAAAAGAGATGTTTGAATCTTTTTGTGCTATATTTAGTCTAGTGACATATTACTTTCTTTACCACACAGAATTTAACATCCAAAGTCCAAGTGAAGGTTTGCAAAATCTCTGTATATAACAGAAAACACAAAACACAAATGCATGGTACAAGAGACTTAATCAGATTTTTTTTTTCTCCTACATTACCTCAACAAAATAATTTGTCCCACTGCTCACTCCTCCTTAAATCCGAAAGCATGTGTGAAGAATTTTAGAAATCACAGAGAACTGTTACACAATAAGCCAAGTATTAGGAAGGTGTTAGGTCTGAAACATTTTCCAAGTAATGCACTTCTTTACAAGAAAATGGTCAATTGTTTGTGACAATGAAATAGTTTGTCATAATTGCATTGTCTTTCTAAGAAAAAAAAAAGGTCCTAGTTAGGTATTAATCTTCTCTTATTCAAATACAGGGCAGCATACAGGATCACCAAACATCGATTAGGAATTCCTGATAATTATTACAGTCAAAGTCATTTGAATCAGTTGCAAACTTAAAGGTTAACTTTGTACTGCTATTTATGATTAAGGTGAGCAATCAGAGCCATTGAGAAACTTTTGCTAACTCGGAGTAAGGAGAATGAACAACATTGTTATTACCTCTGGTCTCTTCTTTCCTTGGTGAAGGCGAACAATGGTACAAAAGATAAGGACATGACCTGTTGAAGTGAGTACAGAGGAAGGTCATGAAGATGCTTTGAGGGATGAAGCACCCTTTCTATGATGACAGGCTGAGATAATTGGGGTTGGTTAGCCTAGAGAAGAGAAGGCTTTGGGCAGACCTTAGAGAACCTTCCCATACCTATAATGAACCTACAGGAGAGCTGGAGAGGGACTATTTACAAGGACCTGCAGTGGTAGGACAAGGGGGAATGGCTTCAAATTGGAAAAGGGAAAGTTCAGATTAGATATTAAAAAGAAATTCTTTACTGTGAATGTGGTGAGACACTGGAACAGGTTGCCCAGAGAAGCTGTGGATGCCCCATCCCTAGAAGTGCTCAAGGCTAGGTTGGGCAGGGCTTTGAGCAACCTGGTCTAGTGGACATTTCCTTGTCCATGGCAAGAGGGGTTGGAACTAGATGATCTTGAAAGTCCTTTTCAACCCAAACCATTCTATGATTTGATAACGTGACACTCTTCTGACTACATAGGAGGCAGCAGCAGAGTGGCAGCAGCAGAATAGCAGCAGGAGAACTGCCTGCACCCAGGGGCAGGGACAGGCACTGCACCACTGTGGGGATTCACACCCAGGGTGCTCAGAGAGCTGGTCAGTCACAAGGCTGACAAAGAACAAATGTGCCCTGAACCATTAACACCTTGTGTAAAGGTCCTTGCTAGTGAAGGAGTACTTGCACCCTCCCAGTAAGACCATGCACCAAAGGCACATCACACAGCTCATTTTTTCCACTCCAGACCATTCTTACTCTGGAAAAGTTCTCTGACAAACCACTGCCTTTGCTGGCACAGCACAGCCTACTGAAAGGTGGCTGAAATATATCTTTTAACAAAAACCTGAGACTGCCTTCAATATTTCTGAATCCTGCAGCATTGTGGGAAAGTTCAAAGAGTAGCTCTGATCACTATGACATTGAATTTCTAAGAAACCTGTAACAGAATTAAGGGAAATAAATATGTATTATAGTATTTAAATAAAAAGAATAAGAAGAAAATATCTGGAGGGATTTTTTAGAACTTTTGGATAGAGGTGATCTGAGAAGAGGATTGATAAAGGAAGCAGCCAAAATTGTAACTAGGGACAGAGGTTAAAAGTTTCCCTTAAAAATACTTTCAAATTTTAGCTTCAACTTTTAAGAGATTTAAGGATTGGAGTGAAATCATTGAGTCCAAGCTGACTTCATTAGAGGTACTCATATGAGGAAAGTGAGCAGGATTTGGCCATAAAACAGAAAGGCCTTTGGCCTTGTTTTCATTGCCAAGTATTTTCTAATTGATACTGCATGTAAACTCTGCCCTCTGCTAATACACTAAATAATCAGTGCTATCCAAACCCATGGCTCATTTTCTGCCTAAAACATGATTCTGTTTGTATCACTGCTACAGGAATGATGCAGGAGCCAGGAAGAGGCTGTGTAGTTGGACGGCTCCCTCCTCATGCTGTACCGTGTTTGTGTTACTCTGTGCTTGCTAATGGAGAGGTCATAGCCCTCTTAGCTGTAGTCCCCTGGTAAATCCCCTCCTAGCTGTAATCCCCTGCACCTTGAAGAGGATGGGATTCCTCTGCTTTCTCTGAACATTGCTTTATGTCCATGAAACTACCAGCCAGCTTTAAAGAGACCAATTATCCAAATCCTACAAATTTCATGTGACCCTTGGATAGCTATCTAATTATGGAGAATGCCCTAATTCTAGGGCTTGGAAAGCCACAATGTTCTGAAGAAAAATGGGGAATACTTTGGGCATCTCAAGTAATTTTGGTAAACTGTAGTACAAACTCTAAAGCAGGACTACTAATTACTGTGATTCAGGGTTTTTTATTAATTCTGCTATTTTGCAACATTAAAATCTTACTAAAGATGTTCAACTTCACTGTATAATGCAAGAGTATTTTCAGTATACAAACGCATGACTTAAGGCTGGTCTCTGAAGTCAAATTCTGTTTCCCAACAGTTGCTTATTCTCTGGTATCCCTATATATTATGACACCTGATGTAGGTAATACTACATTTAATACTACATTCACATCTCAGAAGCTGAACAAACCGTCTCTCACTTGCACAGTTCTTGGTGGTGGTGCTTGATGCTGAGTCTAGAAACTCACTGTATCAGGTACTGGTGATAGATAATGACTTGGGAAAACAGGTCTTTCTTTTGAGATTTTCCTCTTTTGTCTTCTGGTATTATTGAATCATTTTGTAATATTTACATTTGTTTTATAGGTGGATTCAAAATTCAAGGAATTATAATATCAGAAAGAGTTTTTCTTAAATCTAACAATCTCCAATCAGAAGGAGACTTCTAAAACATCTTTGAATTAATCTTTTGTTTGAAGTGGAAAGATCTTAAAATACCCCAAGTCATGCAATGTCAGTGAATAAAAGCCTGGATACTGAGAACGTCTATGCATTTCTCCTACAATAAGTCATCCTTGTAGGCAAAACTATGCACCCTATTTTTTAATTAAGTGTGACTTCCAGCTGTTACAGTTTCATTGATTGTTCTTGCTACATTCAAATGGTTATTTCCCCCTGCCTTGTGTTGCTCTCTGGTAAGTGAAACAGACAAAGAGTGCTTTGAGTGCTGCACAGTAACATTGTCTCGTTTGCTTCCTTATCATTCTTCCATGAACACTCTTCAGTGACAAACAGTCAGTGTGGACCACACACTCCAAAACAAGACTGAAGGGCTAGGATTGCTCTCACTTAAAATACAACCCCGATGCTTCCCTGCAAGTAGTCACGCTAAGCTCGTGTTATAGTCAGTGAGGGCTCCTTTTCATGTATGATTCACATTTGAGATTAGGTGAATAATACCCTAAACATGCCTATTTTGGATAAATTCTTCTATTCCAGAAGTGGCAGCATCAGTAAAATTACATATGGAAATTTTTTTATCCTACACAATTGCCTCAATGTACCTACTCAGCAGTTGTGTTTGCCTGTTTGTCCAGTGTTTCCAGAGTGTACTCCATCCTTCCGATCATCCTCATGGCCTTCTTCTGGACTTACTCTAACAGGTTCATATCCTTCTTATGTTAGGGGTCCCAGAGCTGGACCCAGTACTCAAGGGGAGCTCATGAGAGCAGAGTAATGGGGGAGAATCCCCTCCCTTAACCTACTGCCCACACTGCTTTGGATGCAGCCCAGGATACAGTTGGCTCTCCGGGCTGCAAGGGCACATTGCCAGGTTGTGTCCAGCCTCTCATCCACCAACACCCCCAAGTCCTTCTCAGTGGGTCTTCTCTCAATCCATTCTCTATCCATCCTGTATTTCTGCTTGTGATTGCCCAACCCAGATGCAGCCTCTTGAACTCAGCCTTGTTGAACTTCATGAGGTTTTCAAGGTCCCACCTCTCAAGCCTGTTCAGGTGCCTCTGGATGGCATCCCTTCCCTCCAATCTGACCACATCACACAAAGCTTGGTGTTTTCATATGATGTCAGTCTCTCTGTATTCTTCCCAGGTTACCCGTCCTAGATTCCACCCTCTGTAGGCTTAAGCCAGACATATACAAAAGTATAGTTTATATTCTTGCACCTATTCAAACACAGAATGCATACATTTGCAGGAGCAATGTTTTATAGATGTGAATATGTGTGCTGAATTTGAAGTCTCAGCATAAGTTTAGTCTCAGACTTCGAAGCCTGTAATTCCATTATCCAAAGAAGATATTTCTAACATGTTCATAGGTCTTCTGATTTGTTATCCAGGTAATCAGGAGCATTGAGTCCTGACACAGACATGTGTTAACATTAAAAAATGCCCTGAAAACAAGGTTCTCTTCCAGTGTCTACTATTAGTTTCAGTATGCTTTCATTAGAACAATAGGATCTTTTAAATTCAAATTAATTGCTAAAACATTAACAATTGCTCCATAATCTAAACCAACAAATGGTTTAGAATAATCTTGTTAGTATTTTTTTCTTTAGAAATACCAGTTTAACCAAATTGATAGAGTTTACCAGAAAGGAAAACTGGCAAATTTCCATTACCACTATTTGCATTGTTTTTTGAAATTCTGAAATGTTCTGTTACAACATTTTCTCAAAGCAGAAAACTGCATTTTTTCATTATGAAGAGAATCTTATTTTTAGAAGCTAAGAAAAACATTTCATAGACCTTCTAATAAATATTTTTTTTCAAAATCAGCAGAAGGAAACAATCCATTTGATATTATTTTAATGTTTATCTGTGTGAGTGCATTTTACATATGATAAACATAAAAATGCAAAAGTATATGTCTGTGTTAAGTCATATGAGAAGTATTGAATAGTAAATCCTTAGGAGAGAGTATAAAACCACACAGTTTTGCTTCTTCAGACTACCTTTTGAAATGCAGGATTTTATTGCTCAGCGGCTATCAAATATTTAATAAGCATGGATAATTTTCTTCCAGGATGCAAATTTTTTTAATATATGCAAAATTTAGCTTCTACAGCATCTTATGATGAAGCATTTAAAGGGTAACTATGTATTTTATGCCACTTGCAAACTTCATTTCACGCTCCCAACATTTTTTTCATTTGAAGTAATGAATAATTGCCTATCTACCTTCTCAGCAGCTATCACAGACAGCCATAGATATGTCTCCTAAGCTGAAAAACCCTTGAAAACTCTATTTATTGTTTCTTATACAAAATCTGTTCTTTATCTTTTAATTTCAGTTCTTAAATTCTTTTGACAGTCCAATTTTTCATTTTGGTTTAGTCTGGGAAAAATGTTGAAATATTAAAAAAAATTCCTTGGGGATGGGAAAATAATTTTCTGTCCAGCTCTAACTTTCAGTTCCATTTTACTATCAAGAACAAAGCAGCTAAAATCCGCAAACATGTATAGTACATCTGGAAGCAGGTACTTCAACACTGAGAGATTCTTAGACAATGAAATAAATTTAATCTCCATGACTTCCTCAGGTGATTTGTTGCTAAACAACCTTCTTCTATTTTATTTTCATTAAATGCATTTACCATTAATAATTACTACCATCTGTTCAAGTTGGGATCTGATTTGTAGTGCTATAAATTAGAAGTAGCTTTGCAGAAATCAGTCTGATTTTTGCTTTAGATGATAAACTTGGTCATATTCTACTGTTTTCATTCATGCCTGCTGCAAGTTTACGAATAGTAAAGTCTGTAGAAAGAAACTGGGATAACCTCAGAAATCAAGTCACTTTAAGGAGTCACAAAATTTCCAAAGGGCAATAACATTTATAGACACCCCCATTAAAACATGCAAGGTTAAGAAATATTTAGGACATCTACATTTTGGCTTATGGGTATATATTTGGTTTATGTGTATATATTTGGTTTATGTGTATATATTAAAAACCAAACAAATAAAACAATTATAATTTTAAGAAAATCAAATGGTCTCATGCACTGATTCTGCAAACTTACAATTCTGGCCATACCAAAGCTGCTAATGTTAGTAACCAACATGATTCTAGATGTGTTATGTAACATGTGCATACAAATTAGAAGTTTTTCTATTTCTTTGCTTAAGGGTGAAGCAAAATAACACAAAGCCAATTGGTTGAAAGGGAACACCTATAGGAAAATAAACTGAAAAAAGTGAATGTATATGCTTTCTCCTGATACTTTCAAATCAAGGATATGTGCCTCTGCAGAAGCCATGTTTCACCAAGAGTAGATAATAAGAGATGGATTTAATAGTAACTATGCCACAGTGGTCATTGCTATGAAATACATTGACCCCTATTGCCTTACATTATTTGCAATTTTTAGGATTTATCCACAGGAGAAGCCATCACAGGTGTCTTCATAAAATATGATGGAAGTGCACCTCAGATACGGATACACAGACTGAATGACAAAAGCAACAAAATGACATTTGAAATACAGAAGAAAACTGGGGAAGAAACAAAATATTTTTGCATAGGAGTAGCATTGGATAAACTAAATAAATTATTATTGAGCAACTATTTCTTAGTTGAGCTCAACTAATTAATCCACAGGTTATTTAAAAATATTTACTTTTTGCTGCTAATTTAGGACTATAAGACAGTTGCTTTCTAATGTATAAGAACTAAACATTCTAGTAATAAAGTACTTCATCAGAGACTTTAGTGGTGGATGCAACTTTGCATCTTTGCTACATTTTGTGTCACAAAAAATATTCAAGACAAAGACCAGCTCTGTAATTGTGGTTAAGACTGGCCAGCACATCAGAAAACAAATTCTACAATATTAAGAATGTAATTTCCAGTAGTCTTATTAATCATCTGTCAAAAAATTTACTATTACTCTATACTAAAAAGGCAGCATGTATTGCAGAAAAAAAAATAATTAGGCAGTATAATGCAGACATTGTGATAGTGATTTTACTGGATCATCTGCCAAAGAAGTAAATTAACTTTCTTACTATGAAGCTCTAGAGAGAGCAGAAGAACTAGCTTACCAAAATACATGGGGAAAGTGTGCACTGTTAGAATGAGAATACAAGGAAGGTTTTCATTTTGTCTGGCACTTCAAATACCATTTCAGTGTTCCAGTTATCCTCAACCATAATACTTTCTCTATTTCAGTTAGAAGAACTCATCCTTTCCATCTGAAAAAATTGTAATTTGGGGATCAGTTTGATAGCTTGCTTCCAGATCCCACATCCAAGCTAGGACCTAATTCTTCTACATCAAGCTTCCAGAATACAGACCTCCTGTACTCCATGTCTATCACTCCATGTACCCAACAGCCTAGTTCACAGAGAAGGTTCTTTGTTACTGCTGTTTAGTATATCATTGCATTAACTAACATCCATTATTACAGCACAATTGTGATGACTTGCGGGAAGGAGCTGTGTATCTGTCTCTTAAGTTATAATATACTACATAAGTTCAAGGATCCATTTGGTAAAATACGCAATATCACAATAAAATATGCTAATATGCATAACAAAGAGAAATACTAAAGATTGGAGGAAGTAAAGTTAGTACTGGAAACATACTTTTGATTTAACTTCTTTTTAATCAGAATTCAGTGATAGTCTATAAATTCTAAATATATTTACTTTGATATTACATGCATTAGTATATCCATCAATTCTTTTTTACATTACCATATGAACCCATATTCCTTTCAAAATCTTTTCTGCATGCTAGCATATTATCTTGAAATATAATTTTAATACATCGTTTATATTTTTAATATAAAAATATTATGTCTAATAGCATCCCAAAGTAATTAAAAGGCCATTGCTTAAAGGCGAGTGTAAAGGAAAAAACTCACATCTCTGTTGTGGGTCAGAAAAAATTCAGATTAAAATCTTGCCTGTTTTCAATAAGGAGAAACAGGAAAAAGTCTTTCACAAGTCAGATGCAGAAACCTTGTCCTCAGCCTGAAAAACTCCATTTCCACTTTCATATTCTATTGTTCACATGATGGGTCCACCAGATGTTTTCTCATGGAGCACCAAACCACAAGCAAACTGTGAAATTCTGAAAGCTCTTATAAAACAGAATTGCCACCTTCTGGTTGGCTTTTCTGCCCGCAGCACATCTGTAACAGGAAGGGGGCAAAAAAACAGACAAGAGGGAAAGTACACATCTTAACACTGCAAGTCTTTCTGCTAGTTATAAAACCATTCTGTGGTAATTTGCATTTAGGAAATCAAAATGTTTATTAAGTAAACAAAGTGAGCATTACTTTATGCTAGGTTTCAGCAGGACTACAGTATTGACTAAGTTGATTACACAGCATACCAGCACCATGTCCCTGAAATATATTCATATTTGAGAATGTCCTTTTAGGTAAAAATATCTCCTCTCGTAAGACAGTTCCCTTTTCTGGACCACTGTTGCATGTATCTATGCAAATGGAACACCAACAGGAATAGCTGAATTACTGCTGAGCAACCTATGGCAAAGATATGTCCAAGATTAAAGGCTCAGGTTCTGGAAGCAGGAAAGGCAGGTTAATGTGTCACTGCCTCTTCTCACAGCATCTCACTGGGGACAGCAACACAACTACACCTTTTCTCTTTCTAGAGCTATCATGTTCAGCAGATCTACAAATACTGATACACAGGCTGGAGTCAAGCCTCAAAGGCAGTGAATTTCATTTCACAGATACATCTTTTCTCAGTTCTTATACAACAATAATAAAAAAAAGTGACTGAAGGTGACATGATTTGGTGTGATCGAGTAGTTAAATGTTTAAAGGGCTTATGGCATATTTGTAATACTGAAAATGATTGAAGGGGTGAGATGAGGACATTG
The DNA here is from genome assembly GCA_013399875.1 of Gymnorhina tibicen. Taxonomy (NCBI): domain Eukaryota; kingdom Metazoa; phylum Chordata; class Aves; order Passeriformes; family Artamidae; genus Gymnorhina; species Gymnorhina tibicen. The sequence continues at coordinate 44,217 of VXAZ01004532.1, forward strand.
GCGGAGGGGAAGATGAGAGGCAGGTTCCTTAATTCCATTTCACATCCAAGTCCTCTCCATGCAGCAACAATGGTTTATAAAAGTTTTGCATAGACTGTGCAGCTGCCTGTACTGGTTCTTCTGATGCCTTGAAGTGGCTGCCTAAAAAACAGAGACTAGACAAAGAGTAAGGGAATAAAGGTAGGTATTTATTTGAAGGGCCTTCAAAGGTACACCCTGGGGAGAATGGACCCCAAGATGGACGACAAGTCACGAGTTCTTCCCCCTGTTATGGGTTTGGTCCATTTGCATATCAGCACAAATTCGCCAATTAAACTTTAGGTAATAAGGTAACTGCCCCCCTCAACTTGCCCCCCTTTTCAAGATGCTGGTTTACACGTTTTGGGCCTAGGACAGTCTGAGTGTCCTTGAAGAGCAAGCCCGGAGAGGCTTTGTTATGTCTATCTTAGCATGAGAGAACAGCAGCTGACAGGCTTCAAGACAGTTCAAAGTTACACACTAGGAATACAGAGAATACAGAATTTGCAAAATATAAAAGCTAAAATCTAAGGCATCACTTCTTTTTTCACTAGCTGTTCTCTATCTCCTCTCACATGGCTCCTTTCAAGTGAGTCTCTACTTTCAAGAAATATTAGAACTTCACAGAATTTCATCAGGATAATGTGCTGCATTCCTCTTCTGCAAAGTAACCTGACTTAGAAGGCCTATAATAGTTTTTTCTCTAAAATATTCTTTTACTCTGGTGAGAACGAAGGAAGGAGAGATCACAGAATATGCTGAGTTGGAAGGTACCCACAAGGATCATCAAGTCCAAATCTGAAGTGAATGGCCCATATGGAGATCAAACACACAACCTTGGTGTCATTAGCACCATGCTCTTACCAACTGAGCTAATCTCAGGGTAAGATGACTTAATAAAGAGAAGGAAAGAAAAAAGGGAAAACTTGAGTTATTTTAGAGCATAGAGAATGTGGAAGAGTATGACGGACAAGGATATGTTTGCTGCCTTGAACATTTATTTACTTAATTATATTCTGACAATCACAGCCAGGGAGTGAATACATCCACATTGTTAATGAAATGTGTGATATTTTAAGTCATAAACCTAGGCTGAGGAATGAAGAGATAACTTGCATGTCAGGTTTTGAATTGCTAACATTTATGAAAGCTCATACCTTTCTCAGAGTGGGATTCACTGCTGCCATCCCACACTGTATTGCTGAAACTTGAAACTTGTGTAACATCCCACATTTTGCCTAATTCTGAATGCTTAAGTCTCTGTGCTACTGACAAAAAACCCCACATATTTGCTGGAAGCAAAGTGACCAGAAACACTCTAGATTTGGGTCCATTTTTGTCCTTTGGGAAGCTTTCTGTGTGCTCTGTGTGTGTGAAAAAACTGAAAAATATTCTAAAATTATACTACATACCCAAATAACTGACAATCTGTTCTCAAAAATATGAAATCTGGATTTCTCCTTAGGGCAAAAGTCACTTTATTCAGCCTAATGAAAATAAAAGTCATAATGTGGAGGAGTAAAGCATCTCTCAAAAATCTTAAAGCCATCACTATCCAAGCAGTCCCTTTTAGCCCTGTTTCTAAGAGAGACAGCTATTTTCAAGGTCTCACTGGAATATTTTCTTCAGCAGCAACTCACAGAAGACTCCCTAAATGCAACACACATGTTCTCATGTAGTCTGCAGCTATTCAAGTCATGGCTCATAACAGATTATGAAAACTTCAAGACTCCTGATGGAGATGCTTTCATGCAAAAAAACCTTGGGCTATTTACCAGCCTTCTGTTGTGTGACTACTAATGTGACAGATTGGCTGGGCAAGGGTTTGTAGGGGAACACAGCTGGGACAGTTGATCCCAACTGACCAAAGGGATAGTCTACAATGTATGATGTCAAGCTCTGGAACAGAGGAAAAAAGGCTGCTTATGGTAATCACTTGCATTCCCAAGTAGATGTTACAGGTGCTGAAGCTCTGCTTTACAGTATGGGACTGGACACCTGCCAAAGGTAAGAAGTGAATTAATTCCTCTTTTTCCTCGGCTTGCACACACTCATTTTGCTTTCCCTATTAAAATATCACTATCTTCATCCATGAGTCTTCTTTCCTCCATTCTATTTTCATCCTGGCCCTCAGGAAAGGGGATTGAGCAAGGAGCTGGGTGGGTGTTTGACTGGTAGCTGCAGCCACTTCACAAAACAGAGTGTTATATACAGACTTTTCAGTGAATTACTTGTTCCTTCAGATTTATTTTTACAACACATTTTTTGCCCTATGCCAATTTTTTATCTAATCTGGAAAATGAAAAAAGATAATTCAACTGCTCTAAGATGTAAGCCTTTCTTCAATCCCAATGCTGTTCACAAGTATGTCATAAAAGTAAGTCAGAGATTTTAATTTGCAATCATATGCTATAAAAATAGAATCATAGAATCATAAAATCATAGAATGGCTTGGATTGGAAGGGACCTTAAAGATTATCCAGTTCCAATCTCTCTACCATGAGCAGGGACACTTTTCACTAGACCAGGTTGCTCAGAACCCCATTCATCCTCGCTCTGAACACCTCCAAAGCATCCACAGCTTCTCTGGGCAATCTGTTTCAGTACCTCACCACCTGCACAATAAAGAATTTCTTCCTAATACCTAATCTAAACCTACTTTCTTTCACTTTGAAGCTATTTCCTCTTGTCATGTCTCTACATGCCCTTGTATAGTTCCTCTCCCTGTAGGTTCACTTTAGGTACTGGAATGTTGCTATTAGATCACCCTGAAATCTTCTCCTTTCCAGGCTGAAAAACCTCAATTCTTTCAGCCTTTCCTCATAGCAGAGATGCTCCATCCCTCTGATCATCTCAGTGGCCTCCTCAGGACTCACTCCAACAGGTCAATGTCCTTCCTGTGCTGGAAGACCCAGAGCTGGATGCAGCACTGTAGGTGGGGTCTCACCAGAGCAGAGCAGAGAGGGAGAATCTTCTCCAATTTTTTGCACAGCTTTGTTATGCTGTGAGAGATGGTGCCATCAACTTATATCTTCAGCAGGCCTAAACAGTCCTGACCCTGGGCTGAGGGTCACTACATGAAATTCAGAAACCTTTTGGCTGATGACAGTTCAATTTTTCATGTGTAACCATGCTGATCTCAATCAAGATTCCAAATGAATATACAATTCTTTATTGTCTATTTATCTTACACCTACTCCAAATTTTCAGCAATACAGAAGACCTACAAATGAAACATATCTGTGTTAGACTCCTGGGGGGTTTTAAGTTCTTGGATTTTTGTATCCTTTGAGTAAAAAAAGACTTAGAAAGCTTGCTTGTTATAAACTTTTCAGTTTCTTCCACGTCATATTTTTGTATTTTAACATAAAGGAGATATATTCCCCAGAGATGATTTATAAGCAGTTAAAATAAACAAGAAATTCTCAGTTATTATAATATCCATCTGTATCCCCCCAAAATAATTGCATCTATGCAGCTTTTACATATTTTACCCCAACAAGCTTAAAAAGACCTATACTTGAAGTTAGGAAATCCATTATTTTGTGAGAATTGTGAAATTAAAACCCATGTCTTTATAACATGTCATTTATAAACATATCCTCCCAAAAACTAATTTTAGAAAAGAATAGCTTAGAGATTATCTTAAAGTCTTAGTCATCAGAAACCATGTAATCTATGAGTAAATCTCAAAAAGAACAGAGTGGAAACATCTAAATATAAAATCTGTGGAGTTTTTTAAATATGTGGTTTTATTTGAATAACAACACGAAGTGAATGGGATTTAGGCACGTAAAGCTGCCAATGCCTCATGAAAATCCCGTCTTTATTGATGGACCCGTAGTGACCAAACTGCAGTGTCCAGCACTGCCCTCTGGACACCCCCAAAGCCCTTCACCTGTGACTGCCAGATGACAGGACTGGTTCCCTCTACTTAAAACCAGGCACAAATAAACTGCTTATATTAGGTGGATTAGGTCACACCTACAACTAATATCTTCATATATGTCAAAGTTATTTTGATGCTTGTTCACACAGCACGGGTATCCAACAGCAAACAGAAAGCTGTGAAGTGTTTGTTGAGGACATTGAAAAAGTCCTTAGAAATAAAAAGGTTCCTGACTAGCTCATCACAAGTTCATCTGCTACAGGAAACTAACCTTTGAACAAATATTGTTAAGAAAGAGCTATTTGACCAGGTGTTGCTTGCAGGTGGATTTCATTTCAGGTAACAGCCTCAAAATGACAATAATTATCCATGACTTATGTGCCTGTCTAAACTTCTTTTTGCAGAAAATAAACAATCTAGAAAAGAGCCATTGACACATTTGCAGTATTTCCTGCATTTATCAGAGGTAATTCTTGTTTTAAGCACATTTGTGGTCTAGTTTTACTCAATCTATTCAGTCATTGAAATTTACATTTATGTCCCAGTTATTCAAAGTGACAGGAACATATATAATATGGAAAACTGAAATATGCTGCCTCATTTCTCTCTACATTTCTCCTTAACCATTTCTTTTTGCCTTTCTTATTTATTGACCTTTTTCCCCTTTGCCTTCTATTATTCTTTATAGGGCTTGATACTTTCATTAATGTTTTGCTTACAGTTATTTGTCTGTGGAAACTTTCTTTGCTTATCTTCCTTCTCATTTCCCAGTAACATGATTCCTTTTTTCCTTTTTAGAATTTCCTTTTGTTTTGCCACAACAGGGATGCCCAGTCAGCTCCCTCCACTTTCAGATTCCCTCTGTATGTTTTAACTAGCCTTCATTTTCCCTTTGCTTCTGCTTCAGCCCAATCCTGCTGTACCAAGATTTCTTGGGGATTTGTGGGTTTAGTTCGGTTGATTTTTTTTTTTTTTTTTGGGGAAGGTATTTGTCTCTGGCATTTGGGTAGTGCAGAAAGTGCATCCTTTTTTTTGTATTCATATCTCAATGGATTAGAAAGAATAAAACCCTGTGTGTTGAGTAATGGAACACAAACCTGGGCATCATCTGCACAAGAAATTAGCAGACTTCTTACTATCACACGGTCTTGGTTTATCAGAAGGAACATAACTGGAGATCTGATGGGATTTATGTTGGGTAGCACTTTCACACAACAGGACTTTTCAGAAATATTGTAAGATTATATAGCCAGGTGGAAGAAAACCCTAAAGTAGGATGGGCTGCTGTATGTGTGTTATAGGAATTAGAGTGTGAACTGAGCAGTTCCTTGGTGTGACTGGGAGAGTAAGGGCAGTGATTAAGACCAGTTGCCAAATGGGTCCCAGTTGTGCAATTAAACAGTTCAGTTGCTGGAATTCCCTTCTGTCATTCTTGCTGTTCCAGTCCATGGAATGAACAATTGAATGTCCTGGCAGTCATCTATTTCATTTCCTGCTCAATTTAGCTTTCAAACTAAAAAGAAGCACGAATTTTGCAGTGAAACTGAGACACAAAAATGAATGCAATGATCTGGCACTCAAGTAGACTCTTTGTTGCTTCCCTTATCTACAGATAGAGAAGGCAAATTGGGAATGACAACCTATCAATCTCAATATCAGGGTGCTTATGAGCCATTTTTCTGCCAATCCATTCCACTACTGAGGTTCAGGCAAAGTGCCATACTATGACAAGCTGGCTGCTCACAGCTGTGAAGTACAAATCTTCCAAACAAACAAAGTGTATATAAATAGATGGCATATGTTGCCTTCTGTGTAGACTTTAGCAGGACACAGAAGGAAAATATCTTCCCAGCCCCAAAACCATTTTGTTTGTTTAGAACAAATTTTTGCTTTTCATTTAATCACATTTTAATATTCACAACAGAGAATGAGAGTCACTTGATGTATTCTGGAAAAATTACTGTTGAAAACTTGCTGTGTTATGAGGGGCAAGGTCAAAAATTTAAAACTGAATTAGAACCCCACCTCCAAAACCAAACAAAGAAAGAAGTAGGTAGAAAAAACATAGAATTATTCTTTCTATTTGACAAACTAATCCTTCAGAGAAGGAAAAAAATACAGAAAGTTTTCTCAGCCTATGTGTCAAGAAAAAGAAGGTATGAATATTACCACAGAAAAGAAACTGGGATAATTCTTATCCAAATTTAAGTTTGATTGGTTATTTCTACTATAGGTTGAATTCATGTAACTTTGGGAGTCATGTCTGGTGTTTTTACCATTTCTCTATGTTATAATGGAATGCCCTCCACCACAACATTTCTGCTCCTTGTATAGCCATTCTGAAATGTCTGAGTTAAAGTTATACTGTATCACTGCCTTTAGTAAGCTAACCAAGCCAAAATTTTAAATTCTTTTGCTAGGAGATACATTTTTCAATTCAGCGGTCATACTCATAGCTTTCCTTGGCAGCGCCCAGTTTTTAAATCTTATCCAAACAGTTTCTGTATGTTCTGAAACTGATGTATTAGAGAAGGATTCCCTTTATTCAGACACAAGTGGTTGTTTGAATAATGTGATACATGCTTTTGCAGTACACCTCTGCAAAACTTTGTGGGAAATTAAGCTGATTAAAAATTGAACATCAAAGTCACTTTGGAAGGAAGGAACATGAGTAGACTCCTCAGAAGCTTCTTAGAACTGCGTGCAAAAAACAACTAAGCAAAACATGCTTATGTGGGAAAGATACAAGAACCTGTAGCAAGATTTGAAGAGAGTTATTAGTTTGAAACCTCATAACAATGTATTTGGATGATTGTATACAAATGGAGAATGACAGTTCATGGTTAACTCCATGTGATGGTATTCACATCACAGAAAAAACACTGCCCACATACAGAGATAACCAGAAACAGTTAAAGAAACAACTCTAGTTTAAATGTGGGGCTGTGACCAGGGCTTTCACACTGCACTTGATAGTGCTAATTAGGAAGCTTTCTCCACCCTGGAGAATAAAGTTGGACAACCTTACACATCTCTTAAAAAACCCCAAACAAACAAACAAAACATATGGTAGGAGTCTAATGCAGTGTGAGTATCAGACTCTGGGATTCCTTAAAGAAACTGGGTTGCTAAGAAGGCTTTTAATGGCTTACAACTCAAATAGTTTCAGCATACAAGTCAGAAAGATGGAACTTATTTACTGATTTAATTCTGTGGGAAAATACTGCAGAAATGTTATCCTTGGATGTGAAAGGTTAGCATTTTTACAGAATATACAGAAAACCCAGAGGGAATTCCAGCACAGGGAATACAAGCTATCTTACTTATGATTTGGACTGAAGGGAACTCTGTAAAAGCACCCAGTGAATGCTCAAGGCACTCTTGCCAGTGCTCCTAAACGGAAGAAAAAAACCCCATCCAAAACTCACAGATTTAGTGACAGTATATGAATTTATTCAAAGTAGTAACACCTGTTGTCTTTTACTCAAAGCCCACAATTTCCCCAGTCTCAAACTCTCATCTCATTACAGTGTGTTGATATGCATGGGGTTTTGAACAAGTTCCTCTCATGAACGGGGAGCATGAAATGTTGAATAAGGCACTGGTCTGAAATTGAGAATAGCTCAGACTGTGGCTCATTGCTATATGCCCGTGGGGCTCAGACAAGTAGCTGATTGTGTCCGTGTGTAGATCATCAGATGGTAACTTAGCATCTTCTCATGACTCCCAAATCACTGGTTTGCGCTGAAGCCTACAGTTAGGCTGCCGAAACATTTTGATTACCTTGTAAAGTGCATGAGCAGATCTGAGGTGCAGATCAAAGTCTGTCTTCCCATGAAAGAGAATTAATGATCAGAGTTAATTATGTTCCTAGGATTTTTTTCTCCACAATGTGTGACTGAAGTTATCTATGGACAGGTTGACTTCTCTGGAAACAACTTAGGTTAAATGAGAGTAATCACTCATCAAAACAATGTTCAAGCCACACCAAACCATACACTTGTCTCCAGTGCAATCTGTCACTTACTTCAAGCTACAGAATCCCATGTGTGTCCAGATGTCAGATAAGAGGCAAAACAACACCCCAGAGTAACTTAGCACTGAAAACAAGACCTAAATCTTGAATAAAATTAATCCTATGCAACTTTACATGTTTATTCATGAGAAGATAAACTTCTCTGGAAGTGGTGGTTCTTTTCTTTTGACTATAAAAGGAGTTTAATATTATTACTTTAAATTTGGACAGTAAATTTTAAATTAATTTAAGTTTTAAATTTCTAAGAGGGTTAAGATAAATCTCACTTCTGTATTGTAGTCTTCAAAGAAAAATGATCATAGGTTGTGTTGCTATAAATAGTTAGAATAATCCCAGCAGAATACAAACACTTAGTTCCAAAACATGTTTTTAGGAATTTGATGAAACCCCAAATCTGAAATATCCACAGAGTTGCTAACATCATAACCTTCCCATTGCTACGGAAACAATTCCAGTGGGAAATGACTGTGTATTTTTTTTAAGTACCAGTAATTTCTAACAACATAACTTCAAGTCCTCTGTCAGTGAAAACACTGTTCACAATATTTTTAATCTGTTGTCACATTCAGAAAGTCTGGTCAGTTTATTCAAGGAAATAGCTGTCTTCATACAGATGAATGTGCTAAATATAGCATAGGTGAACTTCATCTAGATGTGACCAAGGATAAGCTATAAAGAGATACAAACACAGAGATAGAACTAAACAAGCTTACTAAAATACCGACATAATTGTTCAGAAAAAATATTCTATCATGCTTTCTCTAAACCGAAAGACAGAGAACCAGTTTCAGAAGTGGCTAAAAAAGGCGACTGAAATATGTGACCAATCATAACCTGGAAGAGGTAACTGTAAACAAATGCAGCCAAGATGTGCTGTAACAGAATTTGCCACTAAAATATATATCACAGGAAAATCAGAACTAAAGCAGCCCTATGTAATTTTTAGAGGTTGTGGCTATAGATTATAGATTCTATAATTAAAATTTTCACATCAATATTTCCCTTAAAATAACACAGAAATCAGCTGGTCGCAACACTAGAGCCAAATCAGTATTTCCCTATCTGTCAATAAAATGGCCTACTCTTAAACCCTCACCATTTCACTGGCAGTATGGGAGCTACTTATTTCTTATTATTCTTCCAGCAGGAGAGTGTTAGTTATGCTGTAAAGAATTCTTCATATATTTGTCTGGGTAAGTAATGAATTATTTCAAAATATATAACAAAATTGGGATTAATCACTAGTTTAATATTAGTCTCGAAGTCAACAAATAGAAAAATACCTTCCCCAATGAATTTTAAAAATGAGACAGAGAGAGGGAAATGGCAATATTAACAAAGATGTAAATTTGGAATAGAAAAAGCTTGTGCAGTGGTGAGAAAAAAACAGGGGAACAATTGAATAAGTTAATCATAAGACATAGTATAATGGCAAATATTCACCATGTATTTTCAGAATAAATATTTATATTCAGGGAATAAACTCCCTTTTTTTGGTTTTTTTTTTTTTTTTTGAAGCACAAGAATAAACAACATAGTAAGTTATTACAAATCCACAGAATTAATCACAAAAGAATGATATCAAATACACAGAAGTTATAAAAACTTAGCAAAAAAAGGGTAAAGAAAAAGCAATTTGAACAGCTTTTCCAAATAGAATTGTAAGAAAACAGTCTTACAAAATAGAAGACTATATAAGAAAATATTCTTATATCAAAAATACACCTGTTAATTCATTTTAAAAAGTATTGCAGAACAGTCTATTCTTAACTACATCCAGAAGTAGCTGCTGAGCATCTCTACCAATGACGTCCATTCCAGTACGTACTTTCCTTGGGGACAGCAGAGTGCAGAAAAACAATGAAACAAGAACTACAATATCTTCCCACTGCAATGCCATGGTCTGTTTGTCTGCTTGTTTTTATTAAAACTGTAGTAATTTCTTCCATTTTCTATGGGATCTCATAGACTCCTGGCAGCAGATACAGTATTAGCCCAGCAGCAATCTGTCTTGTTTCGGTTATGAGGAAGCATTCATAGAAACATAAACATAAAAAATAGATTTGTTTTAAGAGAGATCTATTTAGAAGCTGGTATTTGACTGAACATAATTTAATTTATTTGTTCAGGAATGCATATCTTCGCTGTACAGATTTTGAAGTGTTGATTCACAGATGAAATAGGTGAGCATTCACCTGAAGTTACTTTCACAAGCTGGCCACTTTGTTTTTAATCAGCTGATGTCACATTCTCCAAAATGAAGCCACTGGCTTGGCCAGCTGGCTCTGAGAACTGATGGAGAAATACATGGAAGAGAAGGGTACTCAGAGAATTTTCACTCTCCACACTTTCGCTTACCAGAAAATGTGTTGATGAGGAACTACAGTTTAAAATAGCCCGCCTTCTAACTCAAGTTCACGCATAATATGTGCTTAGAAGCATAAGAAATCTGTTGGATTTTATAAAGTAACTGTAAAGTCCCGGAAGACCTCCTTACCAGAGAAGAGGGCTGAGTTAAGTAAATTCAAATGAAAGTCTTGTTGGCATTTAAACAGAGTTATCCTGGTCATCAGAAAATGGTTCACCTCAAGTAGAACAGACAATGTCCTGGACATAGTTCCTGAAAAGGAATGGCATATATTGGCTTGAAAAGGCACCTGCATGACATCCAAAGCTGCCAGACTAGAAAAACCCTCTCCATAAGTAAGGATGCAATTCTTCTGATGCAAAGTCAAGAATTCTACTTCAATGCTAAATCTGACTCAAGAATGTTGACTTTTAAGAACTGAAAAATGCTTCAATTAAAAATTACATAATTTATTTATTTAATATAGAAATTAGTTAATTTAGTGTTCATGTGAACCGTCTGTGGTGGGTTGAACTTGGCTGCCTGGCAGGCTGCTACTCAGCTGCTCCCTCACTCCCTCTCCTTAAAAAGATGAGTGGGAAAATAAGATGAAAAAGATATGTTGAGATAAAGGTTATGAGATAAGCTACCTTTAGCCATCATGCGCAAAACAGATTTAACTTGAAGAAAACCTAATTTAATTTCTTGTCAAATAAAAAAATGTAGGTAGTGAGAAAAAAAAGAAGACAAAAGATAAAATACCTTCTCTCCATCCACCCCTTCTTCCCAGGATCAACTTCAGCCCTTCATTTCCAGCTCCTCTAATTCCTCCCTAGACTCAGTGGTGCAATGTGGGTCCTCCCCACTGTGGCTGCAGTCTTAGAGTATAAACCTGCTCCACCATGAGCTCTCCATGGGCTGCAGTTCCTTTGGAAAATATCCACCTGGCCCAGTGTGGGAGTCCTCCATGGGCTATTGTCATGGTTTCACATCATCCAGCAACCGAGTACCACGCAGCCAGACTCACTCCACCCCCACCAGTATTGGGGAGAGAATCAGAAGAGTAACATCTAGAAAACTCATGGGTTGAGATAAAGACAGTTTAATAGGGAAAGAAAAAGCCAGGTGTGCAAGCAAAGCAAAACAAGGAATTGATTCACTGCTTCCCATGAGCAGGCTGGTGTTCAGCCATCTCTAGGAGAGGAGGGCCTCATCAGGGGCCTCCTCACCAGGGTGGCAGCACAAAAAGCAGACAAGGCCTTGGCTCTGTGCAAGCCCTGCTCAACAATAACAAAAACATCTCTATATTATCAACCTTGTGTTCAGCACAAATCCAAAACACAGCCCCATACCAGCCACTGGGAAGAAAATTAACCCTATCTCAGACAAAACCAACACAACTCTGATGTGAATACCTGCTCCACCATGGTCCTCTCTACAGGCTGCAGAGGAATCTCTTCTCCAGGGCCTGGAGCAGTGTCTCCCTCTCCCTCTGTTCTCACCTTGGTGCTCATGGGGTTGTTTTTCTTACCTACTTTTTCCTCAGAATCCTCTGCATGGTGTTTTGCTCTTTCTTGAGTTTGTTCTCCCGAGGTGCCCCTGCCGTGGCCATGGGCGCAGCCGCGCCCTGCGGTGGGTGGTTGGATCCGGCTGGAACCGGCTGTGTCCGGCTGGAACCGGCTGTGTCCGGCTGCGGCAGCCCGGCCTCCCCTCACGGAGCCCCCGCTGCTGCCGCGGCCTGCGCACCCTGTACAGTGTTACTGAATAGAGAACGCAGTACTTAGTCCACATGGTGCATGTGCTGCCAGCTGCAGTAATGGAAGTATTTCCCCTTAACCATTGTTGTTTGAGTTGACCCCAGCGGTCACAAAATATGAGAGCCAATATCTTTCACCACAGTTTACTTAGCCTTTAGCCTTTCAATTGGTAAGACCAACAGGGATGTCAAATATTAGCTGTGGTTATTTCAAAAATATCATACTGGGCCTGGACCAGCCGCTTCCAGGGAAGCCTGTGGACACCCATAGGGGAGTAAAAAGGCGCACTTGCTGCCATCCTGCCCCCAACAGAGAGGCTGCATCTGCCCTCTTCTACGTGCCGATTCATTGAGTCATCCTGTGTACCCAGCCTCACTATTTTAAGACTCCATTGAGCATACCATGTGGCCATAAATAGAAACATGTCTGAAGGCAAATAAATACAAAATAAATTGCTCATTTTAGCTCGTTGCAGAAACTGTAGAAAATAACCACCCTTTCAACAAGAAAGTCAAGGCAGTTTTTTGCCATTTTTAGCTAACAGTTCATCTGTTTCCTTTGAATTAAAGCATATTTCTGTACTTCGAAAGTTCTGTAATCTGAATAAATTAGAATCTATTTTGTCTCTTTCCAATATCTTAACAATTTTCCTCTTCTTTATTTATTTCAAATAATTTCCGTTTTAACTCTGTACAGATGATAAGATTCAAGTTTTCAATTTCTGGAGAAATTAGCCATTCTGTTTGGCTTCTGATGGCAGGAACTGATGAAGTATGCAGTCACAGATTACACCTGCTGGCTTTGTCTTCCTTGAGGTTTCAGTCTCTGCTTTACCCAGTATCAAACGGGTTTCTAACACCATTTAAGCATGACTCTAGCTGGAGTTGACTGGGGCATAATGGTGTTCAGGACAGATACCTGATCTGCTGAAAATTCTTTGTTTTGGGGAGACATACATTGGTGCAGTTAAAAGATATCTCTCTTCATATGATGAAGAGATCACTTTCAGGACTTTAAAAGCACAGAGAAATGGGTGGTGTGTCTGTCATGGTTTAAACCTAGCAGGCAGCTAAGCCCTAGACAGCTACTTGCTCAACCCTCACCCCTGGTGGGATGGAGAATAGAATCAGAATGGTAAAACTGAGAAAAATAATGAGTTGAGATAACGACAGTTTAAGTAAAACAAACAAAAGCTACATACACAAGCAAAGCAAAGCAAGGGATTCACTTGCCTCTTCCCACTTACAGGCAGGTGTTCAGCCATCCCCAGGAGAGCAGAGCTCCATCATGCATAACAGTGACTTGGGAAGACAAGCATCATCACTCTGAACATCTCCTCCCCTGGCCTTCCTTCCTCGTTCTTGCCCCAGCTCTGTATGCTGAACATGACACCATATGTTGTGGCATATCCCTTGGGTCAGCTGGGGTCAGCTCTTCCAGCTGTGTCCCCTCCCAGCCTCTTGTGCACTCACATCCTCCCCACTGGTGGGCTGAGGTAAGAAGCAGAAAAGGCCTTAATGCTGTGCCAGCACTGCTTAATGATGACAAAAGCAACTCTATTTTCACCACAAATCCAAAACATAGCCCCATACCAGCTTCTATCAAAAAATTTAACCATTAGCACAATGGCAAAAACCTGTAAGGTTTGGAAAGGCTAAAGCTTTTGAATATTCAGATACACAGCTCTCACAGCCCCAGTCTGTCAATGTGACAGTTTATGAAAACTGAAGCTCTTTTCCTCAAGGAGAAGCAGAAGGACCATATTAAATTGTAAAGAAAGCAGTGTTAATTGTGACAGGCAACAACATTACAGGAAATTTGAAAGGCAGTACTAGAAGTCATACAAGCCAATATTGACAGAATAGCAGAAGTGAAAGCTCTAAAGTAATTCTAGCTTTGCTTGGCCCAAAGGATCATGTTACACAATTCAGTTGGAAATCCACCAGAAATATCCTTGCCTTGGTATCCCCATCTGTTTGTTCACTCTGTACCTATTAACAACCCAAAGCTGTCCAATTATTTTTAGGTGTCATCTTGATGAAGACTCTGCAGGGAAACAGGCACATTCTTGCATGCTTGCTCAAGGTCTGACAAGCACACTATATGTTTACATGACCCACAGTTTTCAACATACAAAAGATTAGGTGCCCAGGCTTGGGCATCTTCTTTCCAGTCAGAAGAGCTCTTTTCCTTCTAAATCAGTCAATGATTTTTCAAAGTTAAATTAAGTACTAAGTATTTTTTGTAGTAAGTTTTGGTTTTAGTCTTCCCAGGAGATGATTCACTCTAGCCCAAGGGCAGCAGCAATGTCAACATCAGGTAAGGGCAATCCATAATCCTTTTGGAGAAGTACTAGAATTAGAAATGCATGATGAATTTGGGAATTGCAAAAAAACCTTGGGGAAAAGACTTGAATCTGAACAAAACAGAAAAAAAAAAGAAGGAAATGGCATGAAGGGAAATAATGATTTTATATCATGATTCACTTTGTTGAAAGTAATACCTAGGATGGAGGGTAATCTTTTCACATGAAGCCAAGGACCCACTTAACACAGAAGCACACAAAGAGGCAGTTAAGAAACTGAACTGGATGGTCACATCCATAGCATAGTGGTCAACAGCTTAGTGTCTGGATGGAGATCAGTTATGAATAGTGCCCCTCAGGGACCTGTAGTGGGACCAATACTGTTTAATGTCTTCATCAATGACATGGTCAGTAGAATCAAATGTGGCCTTAGCAGGTTTTCGGATTACACCAGAATGAGTGGTTTGATTGACACAACTGAGAGACAGGATGACAGACAGAGGGACTTGGACAAGCTTAAGAAGTGGGCCCATGGGAGTCTCATGAGATTCATTAAGTTTAAGTGCAAGATCCTGCACCTGGGTCAGGGTAATTCCAAGCACAAATACAGTTTGGGCAGAGAATGGATTGAGAGCAGCCCTGAGGAGAAGGACTTAAGGTGGAGGAAAATCTGGACATGACTTAGCAATGTGCTCTTGTAGGAAATCATATCCCGGGGTGTACCAAAAGTAGCGTGGCCAGTAGGTCGAGAGAGATGATTCTTGCCCTCTATTCCACTTTTATGAGACCCCTCCTGGAGTGTTGAGCCCAGTTCTGGGTCCTCAGCACAACAAAGACATGGACCTGTTGGAGCGAGTCCAGAGTGTGGGAGTCCAGAGTGCGGGGAATATTTCCCTGCCTGTTTTAAGGAGTTTTATCCCCCTGAACAGCACTGGTTTTGACCTTCGTCCATGGAGAAAGCTACCAACTCTCTGGGAAGAAGTTGAACGCACTGCGGTGTGAACTAGATGACAGAATATTATGTAAGGTAGCACAGGGTGAAAATATAAAGGTGTTGGGTTTGTTAAAGTAGCAAATAGATAAAAAGCAAAAAACTCCAAAATGGAGGATTGTTGTTGTTTTATAACCTCCTTCTTGTTCTTCATGCTACTCCATTTAATGCAGCAAAATTGTTTAAAGTGATTGGATAGAAAATTCTGCAGTTCCTGTGGACGTTTTAAAAACATTTGTTGAATATTGGTAGAAAAGTGAAAATATCTGTCGTTTCAAACACTGATTGGATTGTTTAGCTTTAAAAACGCCGTGTTATCTTGATTTCGGCGGCATTCTGCGCATTTTCCTCAGCATGCACGTCCCTCTGCTGTACTTCTAACTTTTCTGATAAGACTTAATAAACTATCTGAGAGCAGAGAAGGCTGAATGTCCGTTAATTAACAAAAATCCAGGCAAGGACTCAGAAGTCCTCCCCCAGCAGGGGAGGAATGATTTAAGGCACAGCAAGATCAACAGGTGGAATTCAAAACAGAATCCCACACAGAGGAATGACGCAAAGATGATGAGAGGCCTGGAGCACCTGTCCGATGCTGACAGGCTGAAAGAGCTGGGGTGGTTCATCCTGGAGAAGAGAAGATGCCAGGGAGACCTCATTGCAGCCTTTCCATACTTAAAGGGGGCTTATAAGAATATTGTGAACAGTCTTTTTAATAGGTTCTGTAGCAATTGGACAATGGGTAATGGTTTTAAACTAAGAGAGTGTATATTCAGACTAGAAATAAGGAAGAACTTTTTTACAGAGAGGGTGGTGAAACGCTGGAGCAGGGTGGCTAGAGAGGTTGCACATGACCCACCTTGGAAACATTCAAAGCTGGGTTGTACAGGGCTATGAGCGACCTGATCTAGTTGAAGATGTCCCTAGCTGAGATTGGAACTAGCTGATCTTCCAAGGTCCCTTCCAACACAAACCATTCTAAGTTAAATAGCTGAGCTGCTCTTTTACAAAAATTAGTGATAAATTTGAAGGATTAAATCTGTAACAACCTCTAATGTACCACCAAACTGAACAGAATGAATCTGAACAGGAAGCCCGAAAATATAATTGGAGTGAGAATTGTAAATCACCTTTTTAAAATCATATGGGTTTTTAATGGGTAATAATGGTTTTAATATTTCAGCTAAACAGTCAATATAGGATATCCAACTAATTTATTTGTACTTCAGAAAGCATTTCAAACAACCCACTAAACAGGCAATTATGAAATTAAATAGATACAGGGTAAGAGATAATGAACTTCCAAGGTAAGAAACTGGTCAACTTCTAAAATAAAGATATACTAGAACACAATCTACAGACTTAGGTGCCTTAAACAGTCTTTTCATATACATCAAAATTACTTTTCATCATGCAAGGAAGAAAGAAAGAAAGGGGAAAACCATATAACCAAAAACCAAAAAAATATATTATTCCGCAGTATTAAAAAACTCATCCAGAATGTTGCAAATTGTCAAAGAGACTTTGTTTCTTGGGAAGTTAACCTTGTTGAAAACAGATTCTGCTCTTTGTACAAGTCTTGGAGACTTCTTAAGCAACTAATTGGGAAACAAAAAATACTAGAACACTGGCATGGAAAACTGATTCATGTGGAAGACTACTACAATACCTTAAACAATGCCATGCCTTAACAAGTCTGACCTAGTCACTTCAAACAAATTATTGAATAATATTACAGTGGAGTTGTAAGGGAACGTACACGGTAAAAATAATAAGAATCATGGAAACCTCTCCATTAAAGAAGAGCCTGAAAGATTAGAAAATATATAAAATAATGGT
Source organism: Gymnorhina tibicen (assembly GCA_013399875.1). NCBI lineage: Eukaryota > Metazoa > Chordata > Aves > Passeriformes > Artamidae > Gymnorhina > Gymnorhina tibicen. Next base: position 61,396 of record VXAZ01004532.1, read on the forward strand.
TAATAATGTTTTATGAATTTACTTACCTCAGCTGGTGTAATGGCATAGAAAGGAACAAAAGAAAGCATTTGTTGACAAACTGTGTAAATAACCTATCTAAGTGCCACATGGTGTTAAACAGTATAGCAGTATTAAAAGCATGTTTATATGGAGTCACCACAAATAAAATCACTTATAAGGTGACCAGCTCTTATGCTTCAGGGCATAATCAAACCAGGAAACAATGGGGCTAGAAAGAAAGTTGGTGTTGGGGAAATAATACTTACGTCTGGTAAGTATATCTGGGCTTCCTGCTTCACACATTCATAAGTTCTTGTGATAAAATGTTGTATGTCTTCTCACATTGCAAGCCAAAAACACTGCGTCTGGCTACGTTTATTGCTTGCTCTGTTCCCAAGTGAAGCTTTCTTTTTGTAACTCTTTAGTTTCCTACATTATTTTAACAGCTCAACTGGGCCCTGGAGATCCTACATCCTGCATCTCAGAACACCATCAGAGCTGCACGATATTGGTCACTCTTACAGCAATTACCTGACTTTACAGGATTCCCTTTTTTTTCCTCATTTCTTTCTTTGAGCTCAGTATGTCATTGCTTTTATTTGGTACTATAAATCTGCCAGTCATGTAATCTCTAATTTTAATCCCTGTGCTGTTTTGGGGATTTGAGAGTGTGCAGAGAGATCAGGACTGCTTTCCACATGCATTCTGCCTGTTATACAGCCCTATGCCAGCTAAAGATTATCACTCCTGCTAGCCAGCATTGTATGTTGCAGTGAAGTTAAAATCTGAGCCCCCCCAGATCCATCTAGAACCAGCTAGCTGAGCTGCTGAAATTGGACAGATAAAGTTAGTGCCATTACGAACGGCAAATGATGAAGAAGAGACAATCTCTGAATCCTTCTCTATTAGAGTATGTTCAAACTGAAGCCTCTTGTTTTCTTTTTCTCTTGTCAAGTATTAAAGATCTTGACACGTATGTAGACAGTGAAAAAAACCTCTCAGTCCTGGTAGTGGGCTGACCTCAGGTTGCTTACTCAAAAAAGGGCACAGAAGATGCCTGGAGTCTGGCCATATTTACAAGACTAAAGCTGTAAATCAGCTGTTTCAAAGCTCTTTGGTCTTCTCTTGCTGACAATTAACTGGGCGGTAGTTGTCTAGTAACAACTTCTTCTTTTTTACGTTTTATTCCAGGAGGTGCTGTATTTTTGAATCCAAATAAGAAAGTGACACAGATTTCCAAAAAAGATAACTATTTTATTAACATCCCAAAAAATATATACTAAATTACAAAATGTTATGCCCACTCTGATTCTGGGAATGCTGTGATGACACAGCATCTGACAGACCTTTGGTCAGGGCATTGCATACAGTACATAACCTGTCCATGGTGAAGTTCACCAACATTAAAGCCTTTATTGAGTTTTCCTACAAGCAAACAACTCTATTCATCATTTCTGCTACTGAGCAAAAGGATGTTTATATGAAGACATCCTGTTTCACTTTGAGATAAAGACAGGGACATGCTGCTGGTGTCATTATTAGCGATCCCACATCAAGAGATTTGTGCTGTTCAGCACAGCCCTAAAGGCCAAGTACTATTTGGAGTAAAGCACAAACCTGAACCTACTCAGGTCAACTGCTGTGTGGATCAATAACTCCTCATCCTACAGCAGTCTTTGTTCAGGATCACGACAGAAGTCACAGTATCTGGGATTGAAAAACCAAGCACATTGCTTTCTTGGAAATCCTGTAATGGATTATGGTCCTCACAGGACTTGGGCATTCATTTATTCATTTATCTGTCTAGGTTCCTTCATTGAGAAGATGCATTTTGTTTTAAGGTCTGAAGAAGAGCTATGCCTTTTGGTTTATTACACAACCCCCAGCTGACACTCTCCTTCCACAGTAAGACATACAGATTTCTGGAAATTCACGCTTTCTGATAAGTTTCATATAGTTTTCAGTATGATATCTGATATTATAGGTATAGCCAGATGGAATACTACTTTGGTGAACACTTCGTTAGTGACATCCTCTGGGCAATGTGTTCCAACACTGCTGAAATGGTGCGGGGCATGGAAGAATTCAGTACAAATGTGACTTTTTCCTAGTGAGTCTTAGGCCACAACCTAAGTAATGATCATGGACTTGTGATTGGTTTCACTTTAACCAGAAGATATGAATGCTAACCTCTTGCCTAAGTTATTTACAGGCCTTTAAAATCTCTCTTAAAGTCAGAGGTTCTTGGGGTTAGTTTTCTGTTGTGTATTACATATAGGACATATGTAATCTTTCTCCTCCAAAGTAAATAACACAGAAAGAGAATGACCCTTTTGCATCCATATACTCTCTCTCCTTTTGTCTGTCATTATATTAACCTAATGATACCTTTTCCTTTGATTCAGACTGTAGGATCATAGGATAACTAAGGGTGATAGGGACCTCAGGAGGTTTCTAGTTCAACCTCTTGCTTAAAACCTGGGTCAGCTCTGGGATCAGGCCAGGTTGTTCAGGGCTTTACCCAGCTAGGTCTTGAAAAACTGCAAGGATGGAAGTAGCAAGTTGTCTTGGGGTGACTTTATGCTGTTGTATCCCCTGTCACTGCTCTATGCCCAGACATGATTCCTGAGTCTTTCTATGCCTTTAAAACTGGATGCAAGAGACAGAGAAAAAAACTGAGCGAACTTTTCAAAACTGTTTGTGCTTCAAGGACACAGAGATTAGCTACTGCTGCTGCTGAGGAGCAGGGGAGGCACTTTTTCTTGCTTTTCAGCCAGCTTTTCAGCTCTGTTTCTTCTGAGAGAGATGGAGAGTTGAGGTTTTTTTCCTGGGACTTCGGCTTTTTCCCTTCTTCTCTTCTGGACCTGTTCAGAACACCAGAACATCAGAACCCCAGCGGGGGACCTTCCACCGGCCTGGAGGGGGGGCCCCCCACGCTGACCCAGCTCCGAGGAGGAGGAGAGAGACCACAGGTTTCAGGTTTTCTCTCCAGAGCGAGAGATTTTATTATTTAGCATTATTACTATTATTATTTTCCTGTGTGTTTGTTAAATAAATAGTTTTTATTTTCTCCTTCACTTTCCTCCAAGGAAATTTTTTTTTCCTGAACCGGGTTGGGGGGAGGGGTGGTTGTAACCTGCCTTCCTTTGAGGAGACGTTCCTTTTGGACGTTTCCCTGAATTTGGGCTAAACCACCACACAAGTGCTAAGAGAGAGATGGTCTTTTCCCTCAATGAGCTGGCTGTGCTTCTGCTAATACAGCACAGGAGATGCTCTTGGCCACCACTGCTGCTGGAGCTCAGACTCAGGTTGCTGCCCACCCTGACCCCCAGCACATCTTCAACAGAGCTGCCCTGGGCAGGCAGGCCCCATATGGGACCACTGCAAGAAGATTAATTTCATTTGATGTACTGATTCGAAGCGTTGTTCTTATTGTGGAAAAGGGATTTTAACAATTTACTGACTCATAATAGCACTATCCATGACACTGAACCACACAGAAATTAACCATATCTCCACAGTTCACCAGCCTGTGAATGCATATCTTAGTGCTTGCCTCAAAGTACACGGTGGCAAATGGATTCCTATTTCAGTCCTTTTCCAAAGGATTTTGGACCAATTTACTACTGCAACTGCTACTACTTTTATATTTAACATTCTTCAATAACTCCAGTATCTGAGCTACACATCTTTTATCTCTCACCAACTGGTAAGACATCTATGTACTTTAATATTACACTCTATGACTGGAAAGAATGTAGAAAGTACTTGTTTTCTTGTGGGGTCTCTTTTTTTAAATTATTTCTCTTGCTGTGGCATCTTCAATCCACCCTTCAGTCAAATTCTTGCACACAGAGTACTGTTAGTGTTACTAATAACCATGAAGGCTTTCTACATGTGAATTACTTACATTCTGGAAAAAAAATTCTTTATACATTGCTTTGGCTTGTATCCAGCATTATACCTGAAGACCCTTCCAACCGGGCATTTGCTAATGACATTCTGAATGTTGCCTCAATTAACAGACCTTCCTGTTTACCAGTTCTGTTTTACCCTTGTATACTTGATTGCAGCTCTCATTTCATTAGTAATGATTGCCCTTGCATCTAGTATTATTTTAACCATTGTGGATTACTCCCATGCATGTAGCAGAGATCACAGCTGGATTTCCCACCGGCACTTTTTTAAAGAAAATCTGTGAACTCCTTAACAATTCTTATATTCTCAATATCACAAAGTTTGGGAAATGAATAGAACTGTTCCCTGAAGTTACTCTTTCTTCAAGAGCAGACCATTTCAATTTACAGTTATCAAATTGCTTCCCTTTTTTTGTTCATCCAAGGAGTGAATTTATTTTGCCTGGGCAATTTATTTTACTTCATGGTGGCAATATCTTGTTTCTTTCTCTTTATAAACAGATTGCCTGTTGTTTACGCAGAGTGGCCTTAAGCCTTTTCATTTTTCCTGGTTTTATTTATTTTATTTTTTTTTACTATTGCTCCATTTCTATGCCGCAGGCAAAGTTCTTTTTTTTTTTTCTCCAAAATAGGATTTTTTTATAAGCTTAATTTTTTTAAGAATGGGTTCAGGTCAGCTCTAATACCATCATGGGCATATGAGAAAAAAAAAAAGAAAAGTGGAAAAATATAAAAGAAACAATTGAGATTGACACTTTGGACCTAAATATGGATTCTGTATGCTGTGACAGAAACCTAACCTTTTCAGGGAATCCATTTCATATACTAGAAAATCTGGTTCAGTTCTCTTGGTTTCTTGAGCTACTTTTGAGATGGATATAGATGGCTTTATGTTCTAAGTAATAAAAACTTAGTATTCTTCTAAATTTAAACAATGAGAGATCATGTCTCTCTTCAGGTTAGATGTTCCAACCTTGGACTAGTCACATGGAATCCCATGTGTATTTCTGGCTTTCTGTAACCCCAGTTGGCTCTGTTTCCTTTTAGATATCCCAGCCTAATAAAATTTACCTTGCCTTCTTGTGTAGAATTGCTAAACCACCTGTGATTCTGTGATCTTCTAAACAAGGACTTGCCAGGTTTGAAATTTTCTGAGGCTGTTCTATTTTCAGTAGGTTTCATCAATTCTGTTCCCATAATCTTTATAGTGTTCTTCTGTCACTTGTGATCATCCTACCTCTTGTAGTCTGAAAAACAACAAAATTTTTGTTGTTAACAAGACTCACACTGCCTTTCCATATAGCTCTTTACAAGATGTGTGGTTTGTGAGAACTGATTCTGTCTATGATGATCCAGGCAGAGAAACCTGGGCATTTTTTTAACCTTTGTGGAAACAGACTCAGACTATTGCTGCCACAGCTAACAGGAAAGGAAATTTCTGTAGCTTACGGTTGCTCGATCACACCTTGTGATGTGCAAGGACAGTCAGTGCTATGACAGCCTGCTCTCATCTCAGGCAACAAAATCTCAATCTTCACCATTGTGTGGCTTATTCAGTTGCATTCCTATGGAACAAATAGCATTACTGGAGCTTTCAGATTTGTTAAACTCAGCTATTTAAGGAGTCCTTTTTTTATACTGGGATGGGAATCTGTTGGATTTTGATTTATTTTTAACAAGCTTCTCATGGACTGTGACTGCCATGGTCCATAGCTAGAAGCCAGCACCCATCTAGCTCTCACTCACATTAATGTCTGACTTCATTCTTTTCTCAAAGGAACTGTTCCCACTCCTCGTGTTACTTTGCACATATCACTATTAAAAGATAAAGTCAATATACTGATTGCGTCACTAAAAGTTAACAACAAGAAGTTCTTTGCAAAGACCTTCTGGGATTGGTTCCCTTTGGCTTGCTGATATCTTTTTCCTTGAAACTTCTTTCAGTAGGAAATATGTTTGTGGGACTTTTAAAAACAATTCCCTGTGTAAGTGTCAGCCTCAATTTATGTGCACCTAACAGAACTAATCTCAATTTATATTATTGCTGATAAAGGAATAGTTGCATCTGTATATGGGCATTTCTTCATGTAACAAATACACAATGAAATTTCACCCTAGTGAAGCCAAGGGCAGAACCATATTTGTTTTACTAGCACGCAAATTTCAATCAAAACACCTCTCACAGTGCAAAATGAACAGCATTCTTGCTTTTACCAAAACAGAAAAAGTAGGAGCATATCCTTTCAGTATGGTGTATTTATTATTATGTTTTTATGTAATTATAATTATTACAAAATTGTCTCTGTAAAATGTCCTCATAACAGAGGACTGTTTGCTGACAAATTTCCTCTAGCAGAGAGCTGATTTATCACTTATAAAAAGTTTCCAGCTTTCTGAACTGAACACTGAGGCAGAGTCATGTGTAGCTGTATACAATAGCTCCAAGTGTGGACAAAAAATATCTACTAAGAACCACCTCTACCCTGTTATGTCCTTAACCGAAGTGTGGGACGCAATTGCTGCCAACATAAATATGAGATACCTTTAAAGACTGTACCACCACTGCTACAAGTTTCAGAGAGAAATCTTGATGTATTGCTGTACAAAGCAATGGTGTGTGATGTCCATCTATCTGTGAATGGTTAGATCAGGTCTGTTTTGAGAATATGGTTGATACTCATTTGTGAAGTGCTTGCACATCTGTCTTCCCATCTAGACATTGGACTTTTTTTCCAGACACTTCATAGACTGGGACATGAAGACAGAAATTAAAGATTTCCTGATAGCCTGAAAGGAAAAAATTATCACAGGTACCTGAAATCCTCTGAGACTGCCTTGCATGCTAATCATTCCAGACAAAAAATATATGTAATATGGGAAACGCCAGTACAGTCTTGGATGTCACTGAGGTTTTGAGTTTCTCAAATATTCCTGCCTTCTGTCATAATTCCTGTTTATTGACTGCAACTCTGATTTACATTTTTATCATGCTCCAAAGCATGACTAGGAATGAATATATTCAATAAAATTATAGTTCTTCCCCTAAAAATATGTCCACCTCTTCCTTTTGTGTTCTTGGTTTTAATCTACTTTTAGCTCTAGTCTCTCTGTCCCAATGATTTGATTCTGGTCTCTGCTATTTTCTGTTCACTTTTTCTATTTCTTTTCTCCACTGACTTACCCTTATGTCAAATTGCTTTGCTTTGCTTTTTGCCTAAGGAAAACATGTTCTGGATCCTATGTAGTAAGCACAGACTTATATCCCTGCATTGTTTGGCAGTAGTGTTGGATTGGTTCCTGCCACTTTACAGATATAATTTTGAGGTGGAACTGAGAGAGAAAGAGCTCAGGGAAAAGGGTCAAACGTACAAAAAAATCTTTTTTGTTCATCTGTTCTCTCGGTTCCCCTTCATAAACACAGTAGAAAGAGTCAAAAGGTTGAAATGCATTTTGAGGTCAGCAATATGGTATAAAAGATATGCATGTGTTATTCAGAATATGCTTACAGTTTGACACTTTTTTGACAATAACTACCTGTAAAAATGAAGCAGGGAAAAATGAAGCAGGGGAAAAGTGTTATTACCATCAATTACTAGTTTACCATGGGGTTAAAAATACCAAAGATGTAAGCATGTAGAAGCTGTAAAAATGTATCCACAATAGAGCTCAATTTATGAAGATGCATATGGTGGAAAAAAGACTCCAGGTCTAAATGCAAGGCTGAAAGGAATGTGCCAGTCCCACACAAAGGAGTATAGGCTCCTCTCAAACCAGAAATAGAGCCAGACCAAGGCAAAGGGAGGTCAAAAGCCCCCTTCCCTAAGTAACACTGATCACCGAGAGTTCAAGTCAATGTGCTGTTTAGCACTGCTCTGGGAAGAGAAGATGCATGGCTGCTGAATTTTTCTTCTTGAAATATACTCACGGTAGTCTGTGAAGAACAGAAGTTCAACCCTTCTCAGCCTACAAGTCCTGCAGCAACCCACGGGTTGTCCTAATCCCAGAACAGGCATCCACCCCTCTGCTTTCTGCTGTCCCCTGCAATCTCTCTTGTTGAGATGACTCCTGCCCTTTCTGAGGACATTTAATTCGCTGAGATGACTTTTACTCCTCCCTTTTCACTCTGTCCACCCCACCTCACAGTCTGAAGCAACTCTCCCTTGAAGCATCCCTGTTACTATCAGGAGAGAAGATGTCTCCCTTCTTGCAGGCAGCTCCAACTGCAATCCAGTGTGCAGCAGGCAGAACAAAATAACCCCCCCGGCTTCCTCCCTACAGCCTGGCCTCCTCTTTTTGAAGAAACATAATGTACAGTAACTGTGAGTAAAACCATTAAATAGCTGCACAATCCACCACAAATATCAAAGACCATTTTGTGATTTTCGAACTTTATGTCGCAGAAGTTTGATATGCACAGTCATCTTTGCAGGACTAATCTGTAATACAGGCATCACTGAATCTCTCTCGAGAATATTGCCACTGTGTTTCTAAGGAGTGATCCATCACTGTAATTTTGATGAGAGTTGCATCACACCCTTAGTCCTTTACACTTTTATGTACTATTGTGACTCTATTTCCAGGAAATCTGAGCTGGATAATTTCCACAAAACTTTCTATCAGGCATGTTCCTTGTGGAGTCCTAAGGTCTTCATAAGCAATCAGCAGAACGTCATACCTATCTATAAGAGCAGCCTTGTAGAGACAAATAAAGTGGGATTTTCAAAATACCTAAGGGAATCTGACTTCTACTGGATTAGAGAAACCCATCCTAAATTACAAGATAAAGGACTTTTGTTGTATACTGCTTTTCCAGTTCTGATTTTTTTCTCACTTGTGATCCCTCATCCCATTCCCACTTTACCTTGCTGCACTTAATAGTTCTTTCAGGGTCCATTTCCTGATTGAAAAGAGATAAAGGCAAAGACAAGAATAATTAGAAAATACAAACACCAGCCATATTATAAGTATCATACATACACTCGTTAAAAGCATCTTGTGAATGAGTGTACAGGTATAAATGGTCTCAGTCAGCCAGCACTGACCTAAGTGGAAAGGCTGGCAATGTCTTCAGTGGAAAAGATTAGGAACTGTGTGTGCTTGTAAGCCACATGTATACGTGACACTTAGGGACATGGTTAAGTGCTGCACTTGGCAGTGCTAGGTTTACAGCTGGATATTATATGACAAACAAACCTTACTCATATTTTTAAGTTTTGGAAGGTTGAATTTCCATACACAGTGTGTCAGGATACCCAGAGCATTCCACTACTTTCACGTTTTGCTGCCCAGGAAGGAGATGCATCTTAACCCCTTCAGGCATTCAAAATACAAATTTGTGCCTAAAAATGTGGCAGCATGGACCACTGTGCTTAATGGAACAGAAATGGTGAATTACCATACCTGTACCCAGAATGTATAAGGCTACGGTTTTCTGAAGCTTACAAATCTCCTTGTAAATAACCAAACTGGGAGTTCATCCTTCATTCAGATGATACTCAAGACCTTATTCTTTTTTCCTGGTGTTTATTAAAGTGACGCACCTCTGCAATGACACCATCCCCTGGGAATGCGGAACACTTCGGAGTGGAAGTGCTGAGAGTCATAAGGTAGCCTCCTGATAGTAATAAGTTTATTATAACAATCAGTGTTCTTCTAGCTTATACACTAGCATTGTAAAATGCTTGTCCAAAGTGTTTTTAGAGTAAATTGCTAATGAGAAATAATGAAATGATGAAAATTCATCCTTCCGCAATTTCTTATTTAAGGCACCAAACTCCCAACATTAACTTATTCCCTTCAGAGTCATAGGACAGACTTTGGCTTACTAACTTCCTGCCTAATGGGTCTTTCTACACCAATTGGGCTTATAGAGGTTTATTTTTCCCTGCAGAGAAGATAGCTGGATTATGCTTTTTTTGTTGTTCTTTATCTATTATTTACACAGAAAAACATTATTTTTCTTTCCTTGCTGAAATATGCAGTTATTCCTGGCACCAATAAAAGTGGGTTTGCTAGTGTAATAAATGATCAGTTACTGTATTTTCTCTAAACTGGTGTATTACTGAAATACATGGTGAATGTTCAGCAAATCAAATTTTGACTGATATAATTGAGAGATGAGTTCAGACACTGCATATTTTATGGGTGTGTCCCACGTCTGGAGATACCCATGCATATTTCCTCTGATCCACAAGAACTATTTCTCCATGATTCTCCTTTCTATACTTGTACATTAGGCTTAGCTTTAAAACACAGATAATGTGTAATATTTGTTAACCACAGCTAATACGTACTCACAAAACACAATACATTTCCGTTTAGTTAAAAGAAGATTAAATATTACTGTGTTTAAGTGTTAAAGGATGGGGTTTTTTACTGACAGAGAAAATCCATAACACTGGGAATCGGAAGGGTTTTTTAGATATTACTGTTCTAAATGCAAGTTCCATTAGGCCCATGGAATTTTCTCTGCTGACATTTAGCTGTTAGCAAGGGTGACCTCAGTGTCTGACTAATGCAAATATCATGATTAATGGAGGCATTCAGTCATGGGCCCAAGGAGATGAAGTGCTTCAGGTGAGACTGCATCATGAGAAATGACTAGACACAAATTGACAGAAATCTGTCAATATGATGTTTAACCAGACACAGGATCTACCAGATGACTCCTCAGTCCTGCTTGGAGTTTAGTTTCACGTAGTCCTGTGTGAAGCAGGGAGTTGGACTCAACGATCCCTATGGGTCCCTTCCAACTGAAGATACCCTATGAGTCTGTGAGTCCAAGAGAGCTACTTTAAAGGTAGCAGCTTCCTCTAAAGGAAGTCCAAATTTAACTGTGCATCACCCGTGTGAAAGAGGTAAGAATACAGCAAGCAATTTAAATATGAACAAAGTAAGGCATTGTTGATTCAATAAGGATTACACAAAAAACAGGAGACAGACCCTGGGAAAAAGTCTGTTCCCACTGAAATAGTATAAAAAAATTCAAGTATTGCCTCTATTACTTGAAAACCAGCAGTTCATTTTTCCTGTACAACATCATTACATTCAATATCAACAGCTCACCTGATTAGGCAGACACAGAAACATTTGTATTTCTAAAAGTACTCTGAAGTGGTCTGATGTTATGCACAAATGTAATACTCGACCCAAGAAAATACATGTTCAGCGTAGTCTTTTTAAGCTTAGGTTAAATATTCTGAGCAAAGTGTACAAAAATGCTCAATGGAATTATTACCGTATTTATTGGTCTGTTTTCCAGCATGGAATGCATATTTGTCTTAAAGGATATAAAATCAAAGGTCAGTCTAAGATTAGTGACTGCCTAGTAAAATTTTACTGGTTTCTGTAGCTGGTAGGGAAACTCATCCTTCAGAACAAGATGAGGTGTAAATGTGGCGGTCATTAAGAGATAGTTCATCTTTACTAAGTATGTGTAAAAACACCTCTTCTGTTATCCCCTTTGGCACTTGTATATCTTAGCCAAAACCACAGCAGCACACGTCTATAGTATTGCATCACTGCTGATGACTGCTTGGCCATTTTGAGAGACTGAAAATTAATGGCTTAAGCATTGTTAAGAAGGACTTCTGCCCATTATGGCAAAACTGTATAGAGGAGCTGCAACCACCGAAGCTCACCCTTCCCTGAATATGCCTCCTGACTGGAACTGGACTATGAATTATGCCACCTAACAGTGACTCTATTGTCCAGTTATGTCAGGTCAGGGAAAAGTAAACAAGGCTGAGGGAGAAGAATGTATCAAGAAGGAAAGCCAAACCCAGCAGCTGTCCTGAAAATCAGCTCTGGCTGGGTTTGGTGTGGGGGAGGCCATAGACCACAGACTCATTTGCTGAGGCCACGTTTGCACACATTCTCCCCAAACCAAGGGGAGAGGAAGAGAGTTTTTGGGGGTGTGGTGAACACCCATCCTCCCTTGCACAAACTGGCTTTTCTTACTGGTTGTAAAATCCCCCCACGCTGGGAAGGTCACACACACACGGGACATTTACATGAGAGGCAGCTGAGAAGGGATCATAAACATCAAAGATCCCCAAACACCCCCAGACTCATTCCTGAGGCCTCGCACCAGAAGACTGCATGTGATGCAAATGGATGCAACCGATCCAGAGCCTATGGCAAGAGATGGTGTAAAACTTCCGCCCCAGGGGGGTACCTGGGTGTTCCCAACTAGCCTGAACATATATTAACCCACTGAACTCTGTGTTTTGTGGGACCCTCACCACCAAGAAGACCATACCAAGGATCAACAGGACGCCATCGGGATCCACTGAGTGGTGATATTTTCTACTTAACTAGTCTTTCTGTCACTCTCCACCCTCCACCCCGGCCTTTTTCTATTTACATTATACATAAAGTGCCTTATAGGATATACTGTTTCACTTTTTTTATATATATTTTCCTATATTCTTAAGAAATTCAATCTTAAGAACACAAAAAAAAGAGCTTATTTTTCACTGCTCCTCAAAAGTACAATTCATAGGTCTTATTTGCTTTCACTATTTTAAAAGTCTGGTGCTTTTTAGAATTTCTTAGAAAGTTTCCAAGAAAGAGTTTTTCAGAGAAGAAGATATTAAATGATCTGGAAAATCAGAGTAATTGTTTGAAGTGGCAAGGTCACATATCAAAGAAGAAAGAGTGCAAAACAGCTTCAGAAGAACACCACAAAAGTAGGTTCTGAGATTATACTGATAAAGTAAAGAGCATGAATACAATTTTCAGCAATACTTGTTGCCAGTACCATGGTATGTATCAGTTTGCTCATTTATTAACCACATGACATACAGAAAAACCTTTGACATCTCTTGATATTTTCTGTATTTTTCCACATTTACAAGTCTACCAGCAGAAAAGTTCTATTGGTTTCATGACAGCACAGAAAAAGGAATGACTGTATTTTGATAAAACCTTTCACAATGGAAAATACACATAGGTAATATGTTGTTTCTTATCAATTAAATATTTTCTAATCATTGACTTCAACATTGTCAGAACTGCAGTTATTTTGTTAAGATCTACCAAGAAAGTTAGAAAGAGTCCAACTGTAAATGCCCCAACAATGAAAATATTTTGAAAAGTAGCTCATTGTTGCACTCTCTCAGATACTTTCTCTGCCCTATTTTTTATTATTGATCACCTGTTTCTGAAGAGTAAACCTACTGTTCTTGTCTTTCATGTGCCATAAGTTGTTTGCCAAATAAGCAGGTTTTAGACTCTTATAGTAAACTTAATTCTTCTAGAAGCTCTACCATCACTTTCTACAGTGAGTGCTGTTTTAAAACAGAATGTCTCTACTATTTAATACCAGAAATCTCATTAGATAGAAACACACCTTTATTACAGATGGCTAGGATTAAGACTACGTAAAACTTAAAAAAACAAATCAAAAAAGAAAAATCGGTTAGACCACATAAAATTTCAGTCAACCAGTTCCAAACAGCAAATCCCAACATCCTACATTGGTAATGATGAGGTCAGCAGTTCTTGAAGTGTTACAGAAGGGAACAAGAGAAAGCAAGTTTCCCATAGTACAGGAGTCCATATCAATGACATTTTTTATAAAGGGAAGGTTAAAATCACTTTGGGATTAAACTTCAGGTTTGAAAAGCTTGAAACTACTACATCAGGTACTTATGGAGCATGCGGTTTGATGAAAAGTTCCCTGACTTTTACATTCCAAAAATAGAGTAGTTGGCATAATTCTCACTCACTGAAAGTGAAATAAAATTACTTGAGATCTGTGGCACTGAAGTGGGCAAAATTCTACTGGAGTGCAGTTAGCTGAAGCAGGAATGGTCAGTATCAAATAAAACTTGCACAATATTTTCTATCCCAGACCCTCAGAAACACAGTGAAATGAAAGGTAAATTCAATAAAACCCATGGGAAGGATTTCTGGTCTTTCACTTCTTTCCACTACCAAGTTATTTTCATTCTCTGACCAGATATTTTGAGAAAACCTCATATTATTAGATTAAATTATTTTTAATTGGAGAGACAAAAACCACAAGATAGTTACAAAAATTAAAAGGTTTTAATTTTTTTCTAAATAAGAAAGAAAAAAGCAACACCATTAGATTTTCCAGGATCAGTTTCTCAGCTGAATACAACTATTTTATACAGCTCCAGGTTGATAGCTTCCTGTTTACCCAAGCTGAGGTCCTGACACATAAAATCATGTTCCTAAGTATCAGGATGGACCATTCTTTTACTACAACAACGTTGTCCTTAAGGATGCTAACATAGTGGAGAAAGGAAATATCCCCTTCCTTGAAGAAGGAAAACATTTACAGATCCAACCAAAATGTTTATTCAGTTCCTTCTACCTGTCATCCAGTGTGAAGCAGGAGCTATGTTCAAGGTATCAATATACTTCATCATTAAATTAATGCATTTTAAGTAATAGAAATCAAAAGTTTTAACTGTGCCATTGGTAATCATCAAGTCCTTTAGCTATTCTGTCTCATTATAAAGAAAGAAATCCACCTACCTGCTAAAAAAGCAATTAAAATTCGCAATTGGTGTAGAGCTGAATCTATGAAAATATCTGAAATGACTCACTCAGAACATGAAGCATATATGATACATCAGTTTATTTAGATGGGAGAAGTTTTTATTATTTACATATGAAATATTATAAATTATATATTGTGGAACACAGATATAAAATATGAACTTCAAAGAATAAATAATTCCAACTAGCTAAATTATAATTTATTGAAAAAAGTGATTATTCAAATACATTTGAGTTCATTTACTCTTACTCTTACTTTTGCTTTTGTATTGTGTCAGATACATTCAGCCCAAAAACGAAGTATGCAAATAGACCCAGACTAATAGGGTCTTTTTCCCATGGCAAAGTAATAAATGAGGATTATCAAAAAACAACTAAAGACCCCAAATATTCTTTACAATTGATTATGAAATTTCAGAATGCCTGTACCTTAAATCTTGTTACCCACTCCATTGTGGAAAATACTATCTGACCAAAAAATATGCCTAATTTCAAAAGAAACAGTAACAAAAAATCCACATTGGCATTATCCAGCATTAGAAACATTCATAATTTTAACACTACATTTAATGTCAGGGCACAAAATTCAGTGAGTTACCACTTAGAAGAAGATAAATCATTTTTCAAAAAATTTATTATCATCTTTTGTGGGATTTTAATTTGGTTTTTCCTTCAGGCATTTTGCTATCTTTTGGTCAATGATATAAAGTAATTCAGTATTTACCAGGTCACTCTTAAACAAAATAGTTGGGTGATACTGGTATTTTGTGCTAAGCTTCTATTACAGGAAAGAATATGGAAACTGGATATCTTTGGTACCTTGGCTACCAATCACCTCTGAAAAAATTGTTTTCTGATGCCGAGTTCTGTGGAACTCTATTCTCTTCTTCTCTCCCTACTCACTCACATGAAGCCTCACAAAATAGTTTCCAACTTCCTGAGTAAAACTGAGGAAGTGCATTTATACATAAATTCTGACATTTTCAATCTCAGCATTTCCTTGCAGGAATATTGTCCTTCCTGCTGAAGTGAAAATGGAGCCTTAAAAATGCTGTTAGAAGTTCTTCATGCCATGGTTTATTTCAGTTTCACCATTGTTGTTTCTGATAGAAGGCACAGGAGAGAACATTTATTGCAGTTTAATGAAGGAGAACATTCTAAAAGTCTTGGTCAAAAATATCCTTTCACTTCTCTTAAACTATTTACTATTCCATTTTTGTTTGACAAGCTTTTACAATATAACAGAAACCTACACAATTCGGCCCTTTTGCTAGTCTGCTTGCAAGTTAGAGCATTACCCAGAAAGCTCATGATCTGAATTTTGTGACCTTTTACGAATGACATGCTAAAATTATCACCCAGCTTCATTAGATAACACACATGCTGAGATGATGATACACCTACTATCCACAGGAGCAGCTGCTCAGTGACAGCATTTTTTACTGGTAGAATGAAGACATTTGGGACAAAGACACTCTCAGCTGCAATGTTCCTCACTGTGGTGCCATGGGAAGACCAAGACAAAGTTATTTTGATTGTGAATCTTGCAATAGTAGCTACAGAAAGGAGAGCAGGAACTGCAAGCACGGTACTTATGACTGACATTGAGTGTCATGATCAGTATATAAAAGGGATTGTCCTTAAGCTGCTCCTAAAACATCATGATTTGTCTGTGGTTTTCTTTGAAGCAAATGTTTTCTCGAGCAGCTTATGCCTTATTGAAAAGATTTTTCAGATTTAGCCAAGTAACTGAACTCAAATGAATGCTGTATTTTTAAGATAACTTTATGGTTTTGAGAGTACTCATGATAAGAAAGTTAACAAGAAATAAAAGTAAAGCAATTTTAGCTTGTAAAAATTAATACCATGTTAAAGCCTGTGTTCAACACTAAGGCCACCATGGCAGCAGATGGATCAAATTTTCAGCTGGTTTTAATCAGTAAAATTCTCTGGGTTCCAATAGAGCTCTTCTGATTAAAAGCATCTGAGAATCTGGACCAATTATTTCCAGATAAATTATTCACAAAATAATGGGCAAAATTGCAAATAATTAATTTTATTAATACAGTTTGACCATCTATAGAGTTAGTTGAGTAGGAGAAAACATTTTTGTGAAAACAGTACTTGATAATTAATAGACAAAAAAAAAGTTGTCACTATAATTCATTCCATGAAAAAGGAAACCAAAATACTCTAATAAAGTGATGATGATAACTGTAGGATTTCTTATAGGATAATTTAAAAAAATAGAGGTAGAATGCATGTATACAACTTGCTCTGAGATAGAAGATTTATTGCTTAATTGTCTTAGAATTACATGTCTATTAATGAAGCTAATATGAAAGAGGGATCAGTTTGACTCCGAACATCCAAACAAAGTATTTCAGAAGAGAATGTGGGACAAATCTTGACATATTGCAAGTGATGTAACTGTATGGCTGGATTTGAACTCATGCCTCTGAAAGACAGCCTGTTTATATCTGAGAATAGCAAGGAAAAATAAAGTAGAAAAAAATAAGTATCAGATACATTAACTATTGCTAGGTTCCAAGAACAACACAGTACATTACTCCTAACATCAGGCCAAACGTCAACAGAGGAAATAAGCTGGAAATTTGAAATTAATTAAACTTGCCATGTTTCCACTGCATCCTGGTTATGTCCCAAGTAAGTGTAAACAAATTTAAATATATAGAATAAACATCTGGACTTTTAATATTGTCATATATAATCAAATTAGAAAATAGTTGCTTAGACTCAGTCAGCTTTCCCAGGTACTAGAAGCACAAGCAAAAAAGTCTTAATTATTCAAGCCAACACATGTTAGACATTACCATATCACAGAATTGCTCAACAAAGCAATTAAAGATTCTCTTAGAGAAAATCGCTACTAAAAGCAAAAGCTTTAGTTTTCATAACTATCTGTGCTTCAGTTCCCAGGCAATTTATTTTGAGATTTCTTTAGCTTCTGTATGCATCAGTAACTCTGCTAGTCGGGAAGACTCACAAAGCATTAGGCCCTGAAGTTTTTGTTCAGTTGAATATTCAGACATGACTTTAAAATCAAAGTCTCCTGCCTTCTAGTACTAACATACTATTAGGGATGGGGGAGCCCCAGCAACAGCAGAATCTGATATTTTTGTAATCTTCATACCTGAGAGTGATGAAAGTTATTGCTCTGCATGTCACTGGGTTCAGCTCTTCCTTTTGTCCTATTCTGGCTCCAGGTCTACTACATCTCCTACACAGCCAGCACAGGTCAGGCTGTAATTGTTAGCTTGTGCTACATGTTAACAAGGCTCTCATGTTCCTGGGAACCACAGTTGAAGACATAAAAAATCTCAAAATAGGATTTGCTCTTCCTTCCACTCCTGGGCCTACATTTATAGTATCCTTTTATCAAACACCCTCTGTTAAATTACTAAGAAAAGGAAACCAGAAACATCTCCACCTTGTAATATTTTTCCTCCCCCAAAGAGCCTTCAAAGATCTGCACTGACACACTGAGACATTAATACAAGTTCAGGACTTGGTCTCATGGAAAAGTTTGCCGGATTCGAGAGTAATTTTGTTTTAAATTCTTTGTTACTTGCATTTCTTCTGTTTGTTTTATAAATTTGCTATGATTTCTCTTTAAATCTCAGAAAGCATATTTGGAAATATTTTTGTGGAGAGAAAAACATTGTTCTGCCAGTTCTCTTATTCTCATTTTGTTCTGCTACAAAAAGTGCAGCTAATTCTGACTATGGAAATAGTAAAGGGTAGCTAGTCTTACTCTTACTTGCTCTTACTTTTGTATCCTATCAAGTATTAAATACTAGAACTATGGTTGTCTGGAGGCCATGAAACCATTCTTTGTGTTTTACAGCCACCCACGTACCTGAGAATAACTTGTCTGATTTCAGTAGAATTACATTTTATCTTCATTGGTGCAAATAACATTGCAATCCCAGGTAGGATTAGGAAGGTTCTTATATGCTGATGCACTTTCTGTCACTTTGGCATTACATAATTCTAAATCTCTTACAAATCACTTTCACTTAAATAGGGAAAAAATATGCATTACTGTATTTCTGCCCTTGCTCAAACTGAGAAGCAGCTCAGTGTTTTGGCTGCAGTTAAAATCAGAGGAACAAACTGCATATCGATTGCACTGAACATAAAAAAGCCCCATGACATTTAAGGTAGAATACAAGCACAACTCAAAGCATTCAAGGTCAAAGATGAGATCCATGAATTTTAAGCTCTTTGATACCTGAAAGCTCATAGCTCCTGTGTTTTCCCCCGAAAATTTTAAAAGGTTAAAACTTCTCTGCAGGTATTGAACCTTAAAATGCAGTCTGGTAAGCATAAACTAATGATGACTATCTCATGTACATATAGTCCATTTTATTTACAAACATGTTTGGAAAAACGAGATGATAATGCCAACTTCTGGTATCCAGGTTTGGGGTTAAAACTTTCCTCAGAGGGGTCTGCAGATTGCTGGGAGTCCAGAGAAGTTGGGGACAGAAATTAACACTTCTGCACAGAAGGATGCAAAATTTTCAACATGAGAGGGGACTGGCAAGGAGAAAACTGTTACGTGCTTGTCTTCCTAATGTAGTAGAATATAACTGCTCACTCGAGAAAGGGGCACTGCTCTCCACAGACTTGCTCATGCTTTTTGTCACTTTGAAAGTAGTTATATAGAATGTTGCTGAAATAAAACATTCCTACTAAAACACATTTTTTCTAAGTCTGACTTTGCATGTGTGTTTTCTCCACTGCTCGGAGTTAAAGGTGGCAGAGTTGGGGCCTCAGTAAAGGAAAAGCATTTTTCTGCCATTTTTCTGTCTGTATATGGCCAGCAGCTCCTGAAGCACAACTCTTTGCTTTCAAAGAGCAAATATGATTTGACCAGGGAGATCATGTTGTGTTTTCTCAGCTGTTTTGATTATTTCACACTTTTTGTTTTGCAGCTAGTTCTGCCCAACTAGGGGAGCAGGGAGTCTGGCTCACAGAATTTCTCGGTGTGTTTCAGCAAATCAAATTGCTATGACCATTGCTGAAAAAGAGGCCTTAGGTGGTCAAGAATCCGTGATGACAGAAAAGGAAACATAAGATTTATGTCTTTAAAGTTTGGACTGGAAGTGACATTAGAAAGCTGTTCCCAGGGCTTGTGAAGAAAGCTGGTCACGTGGAAACATTGTGTTTATGTTTAATGCAGTCAAAATCTTTGAAACAGCTAGTTTTATAAATCCAGAGTTGTCTACATAGAAACTAAATCTGTATTCTTTTAGTATGACCTGCAGCCCAAAAATATCTATTCTAATATTCTATTCTCTTTTTCATGACATGTGATACCATAATATAGTTGATATTGGTGTATTATGATTCTGAGGCTTATAAGAATTCTGATACCAGTATAGGCACATATTTGCATTTTCAATGTAAATATAGTGTTACTTTACTGGAAATTTTCCAGTTAACTTGATTTGTTTTCTAACTCATGTTGTCATTCTCTGTCACCATTTGATATTTCCTCATTTGTGAGCAATTCACACAAATATTTCTCTGGTCCTTTTTTAAGATATCCAAATGATTAATTAGAAAGCTCAGACACTCTGTGGGAAGTTGAAAAGACACTCTTAAGGTCATCTGGTCCTAATGACAACCTGCATTTTTTTCTCTCCTAAACTGGTTGCAAATGCCTTGCACATGTTTGTCATAAAGTCAAACCCACTGTTTGCACGAGAAAGTAGAAGTTGAAGTTGGTGCTGTATCGCACCTGTTGTTATTCTTGTTCAGTAAGAAAAACTATGTGTGAAATACATTACTGTAATTGCCTAACTATTTACAGAACAATTTTTTTCTCCCAAGCAAGACTTCTAACATCATCATAAAGCCTTTGTGGACCTAAATCTTTAAGAACATAAAAAGTTTATGAGGAACCAGAACCAGAGAGAGAGAACACATGAATTTTGTGAAAGCAGCAAAAGAAAAAATTTAAAACATCAGGCTACAGCAAGTACCAGAGGCTGCAGGCTGACTCATGTAGGTCCCATATACATATAGTAAGAAATAATACCAAGAGGAAACTGAATGGACTAATTAAATGAAGGTCATACTTGATGAATATTTTTGATGGCATTGGAATAACGTAGCAGAAGTGATGCAGTACACACCATGGATCTTCATTTTAGAAAGGCTTCCTATACTGCACAAACAGTACACACAAATCAGATTTCAGAACCTCTCTGCTGAGGCAATAGTGTGCAGCTGCCAAAAACAGACAGCTAATTATTTTTTTAATGGCTCTAGTTGGAGAAAAGTAATAATGCAGAAAGGTATATAGGATCATCACTACAATTTACGTGCATCACTTCCATAGTTGAAATTCAGGAGGCTAAGAAATGAATCATCTAAGTGATTGAATGTTGGCTCAGGGGTTTACCTTAGTTGGGGTAAAACCCAGCCCTTGGTGGCTGAGGGCCACATGAACATTTCCCATTGTTTCAGAATTGCAAATTTGGACTGTAGCTGTTTGATTTATAGAAAAAAATGTTATATGTTAATTGGAAAATTACGAAAAGTAATGTAAAATTTTCCAACATCCATGTTATAATAAGATCGGCATGGTGTAGAATTTGGGTAGCCTGGTCCATCTTCAAACATTTACATTAATCTGATAAGCTTTTATTTTAGCAAATTCATTTACCTGTTGGCTTATCTAAAACTGTGCTGCAATGTCTGTACATCCCTAGGCACATGAGTTTGACTAAAATAAACATAATGGCGTGGCCTGGACTCCCGGGAACAAAGAAAACAAGATGGCAGCAAAGCCCCACCCCAAGGTGGCAGCTTCTGTAGATAACTGTGTGGTCCAGGGGACAAAGACAACATGGCCTAGAGGTACCTCCCCAAAATGGTGGCCTCCACAGAAGACTGCATGGTCCAGGGGACAAAGGCAAAATGGGGGCTAAGCCTGCTCCTCCCAGTCATGTGGTGGAGAGAGAGAACCAAGTTAAAAATAGAACACACAGCAACCAAACTTCCTCAATCACAAAACTCCCTCTTCCTCCAAACAACAATCAACAGGAACAAGGACAAAAGCAAAGGAAACCTGGAGTCCAAAACCAGTCAAGTGCTACCAAGATGTTTGCTCCACGCCACGCAACAGGGCCTCTCCCAGTGGTGGCAGCTCTGAACCCGCAGTGTCAATTTCTCTGCCACTTTTTGGCCCACTGGACCCAGCTGGTGTCACGCTGCAGTTCTGAGTCATTACCACGTTGTGGGGCAAGGCGGGGAGAGGCAGCTCCACAGGGCACCAAAACCAGCAGCTCTGACCCCACTGGTCCCAGCTAGCACCTGCGGACAAGTATTCGGCAACTTTGCCCTGAAACAGTTTAGGATTGTGAAATGCAGTTTCTTGGAGGCCTGCACTAGGCAAGGAGGTTAGAGAGAAACAAAAGGCTTCTGCCTTGTGCTGCTTTTGCTTAGAGAAGCCATTCTCTTAGCAGCCCTGCAAGAATGAAAAGTGTGAGAAACAAGTTGGTGAAATTGGCTTTCGCTGAATGTTGTATGAGTTGATATTGAATATTGTAAAGTTGGTTTTGGAAAATGTTGAGATAATGGTACATGTTAAAAACTTTTTAATGATTGTTGTGGTAGTCTGGTTGTGGGGTTGGTTTTTGCAGGGGTTGTATGATTTGTGTGTTGTGATGTTAGCCTTGTAAGTTTGCATGGGACCGGCTGTTGTTAGCCAAACTTCGAAGACACAACCATAAAAGGAGTGGGATTCCATCCAGTGAGGACCCTGACAACCACAGCGACGGAACTGCGCTGATGCCTAAAAGAGTGACAAGGGGCAAGACTATGCGAAACTGTACGTAAATATGCATAAGGCTGATGCAATCACAGGGGTATAAAAGGCAGGACCACCATTTTGTGATCAAGCCTCTGGCATCATGTCAAGCTCCCAGCGCTGTGCCTTTTGCTTTGCCGATTTTTTTAATAGTTCTCACTAAATTTTTAATAACTCATTTCCCATGTTGGATCTGGGTCGTTTATAACAAAAAGGAAGCCCTCCTTGAGTGCTTCTGACTCTAAAAGGAACCCCAAAACCCCCTACCTCTGCAAAACCAGGGCAAGACACTCCAATTCTGGTTTTGGCCCCTGAAGCTTAAAGGGACAGTAACAATCTTGGGTGGATTGGCATATAAAAGATATGGAATACAATATACATTTTTTGGGTTACCAGGACACAATGTGAGACGCCTCCTACAAAAGTGACCAAACAAAACAATTTATAAAGCATTACTCTGCTGAAAGTTAACCATCAAGAACAACTCCATATATGACAGCACAGTCAGCCCCACACTCTGATGAGAAAATTGAGAGATGCATCTTTTGAACTTGCATGTAATCACAACCTTTGATTGTAAGTCCTCTTGTGTTCTTCAGTATTCCTTTCAAGGTTCCCTGATGCTGTAAGAAACACTTGCAAGCAATCACACACTGCACTGGAGAATATGCTTTTACTTGCAGTACAGCAAATCTAAAGAAAAGATATATGAACACCATGTGAAGAAATTATCAGCACATTCCATATCGCCATGGTTTAACCCCAGCCAGCAACTAAGCCCCACACAGCCGCTCACTCACTCTGCCCTGGTGGGATGGGAAAGAAGTTTGGAAGGGTAAAAGTAAGAAAACTCATGGGTAGAGACAAAGACAGTTTAACAACTGAAATTAAATAAACAGCAATGACAACAACAACAACAACAAAAACAATAAAAAAGAGGACTGAAATCCAAGAAAAACAAGTGATACAAATGAAAACAATTTCTCAGTATTAACCAACCTATGCCCATTCAGTCTCCGAGCACCACCTCCCCCCGCCAACCTTTTCCACTAGTTTTATTGCAGAGCACAATGTTATATGGTGTGAAATATCCCTATGGTCAGTTGGGATCAGCTGTCCCAGCACTGTCCCCTCCCAACTCCTTGTGCACCACCAGCCCACTCATTGTTGGGGTGGGGTAAGAAGCAGAAAAGGCCTTGATGCTGTGTGAGCACTGCTCAGCAATAACAAAAATATCACTGGATTATCAATAGGTTGTGCTGTTTTCAGCACAAATCCAAAACACAGCCCCACACCAGCTACTGTGAAAGAAAGCAACTCTATTTTAAAAATAGTCAAAATCAGCATGTACATATGTGGCTTTTAACCCCTTTTCCATTGCTCCTGTAGAAGCTATGCTGCCTCTACTGGAAGTATAATGGACAAAGGCTCAGGACTGATGTGTGTTTTTCAGTTCCATTGACTAATTGATTCATTCGGAAATTAGACACCAGAGCTTGAGGCCTTTCTCTGTCTGTGAGTCAGCTCTCCTCTCCCAGCAAACAGCTAGGATCAGATAGTGGGTGATCAGAAACACCAGAAGAAAACCTGCAGAATTTGGACAACCACAAATTAGCAAACCTAGGGTCCTCAGGGAGAATGTGATTACTAACTGCAGCAAGATGAATGTGAAGCTGTTCCTAGCATCCTCCAGTTCAGAAGGTGCTAGGAACAACACTTGTCTTTTGCATTAAGGAATACTTGTGCAAAATGTAATAGCAGTCTGTCGCGGTTTGACGCTGGTTTAAACGCCAAACACACAAAATCCAATTATATGCATAAGAGAATATGGGTTTATTGAGGAAAATGTAAAGAAACTTCGGGGCAAAACAAGGTCCACACTTAAACAGTTGTAATATACAGAAAAGATTATTACTAACAGAATGAAAAGTGAAAAAAGAAATTATAAGAAATCAAAGCAAACCTTTAAATACCTTTCTTTCCCAGTGCCTCTTTCTTTACTACAAACCTCTCACAAGTGAAAACAAAACAAAAACATGGGATTTTGGTCAGAGTTGCACTTTTTTAACAGTCTTTTTATGCTTAAGGAAAAGAGGTTCTTCCACAGTGCCATAGAATTTTCACAAACCAACAGTTCAGTCTGCCCGGAGAAACAGTCTGTTGAAGTGGAAAAGGTATCTCTCCCATGAATCTTTCACGGTCTTCCCACACTGCCAAGTCATGGGCTACAGAAAAAAAAAACCACCATGGGGTTTCAGTCTTTTAAGGATGAATTATTTCAGCCTGAAAGCAAAGGTTCTCTGCTTCAAATCTCTAACAGCTTCTCACAACTTCTATGTGTCCTGGCATGGGCCTCTCTTTAAAGTCACAGACTGCACAAGAATTTCCCATCCCCCCAAGTTTTTCCAAATGGATTAAAGTTCTTTTTGTGGCTTTGCAAGAAGCATTTTTAGGCTCCGCACCAAAAGCACGACCGCCCTCTTTTCCTGCAGTCTGTTAGCTTCCATCCCACGTGGTCTCGCCCCTCCCTTCTGTTTCTGACCTTGGGGTCGCCATGTTCAGCTTCGTCCCATGGGACTTTACATTCTCTTTCTTCCTCGATGACTTGAAAAGAAAGGGTGACTTTGTCGGCTGCGGCGTGTGGTGCTTCTTTGTTTTGGCAAGAGCTGTGCTGGATGCAGGGATGCCCTGCCGGCCCCATGCGAGGTCTCGGCAGCTTCAGATCATCTTGGCCACGCGGTCTTGGTTACACCCTGGCTGCGGAGCTGGGACAGCTCTCCCTTGGCAGGGGGACCAGCCTCATGCTGCCGCCGTGCCCAGGGTGTGGCTTGGCCGGGGCCCGGGCCCTCCGGCCCCCCGTCAGCCCTTGAGGCAAGAACCAAAAAGAGACTTCCCGCACTTGCTTCTCTTTAAATATGTGATTGCAGAGGTGTTACCGGCCCTCTCATTGGGTTAGCAACTTATCCATCAACCAGTTTTTAACCTACCACACAGTCAGACCTAGCTCCTGAGAATTATGTTTTTTCATTCTTTGGCTGCAATGATTTCTGCAGAGATCCATGTCAGCTTCAGCACAGTGGATAGGGGAAGTGCTCAAGAACTATAGTCTGGCCTGATACATCCAAGACATGCTACCACATGAGTTTCAGCCTTGGAGGTTTGAACGAAAGGTAGCCTAAAATCCAGATCTCCCAAATTCTGATGGTCCTGGCATGCCCATCATTCCAAAGCCAGTATTATCTGTGTCTTCTAGGAGACTCTGGACACGTGCATCAATAAAAACCCCTTTGGGGACAGCCCTGGCAATATCTACTTTGTGACTCCTTAATAGCCCTGATGTCCCTTGTCAGATAAAGTGGTAGCGCACAAAAACTGTAGACATCAAAAGATACTAGGGGAGGTAGGCATGGAGTGTTCATTTTATTGCTTTGTTAAAAGTCAGCATTTCAAACACGCCTAAAGTAGTCCTAAGGCATTTATGTTCTTTAGTCTTGCTTCAAAAGATAGTAAAAATATAAGGTAAAGAAATACGTACTTAGGACTGAAAAGGCTTTTGGGGCAAGTTAAAATTGTGTTGCTGGTCAGAGTTTTCCTCATAATCCTGTATCTCTGACATTTCTTTAATTTCTCCTTTCATGATATATGTTAACAGAACTATGTGGTGATTTTAGTCTGTTCTTTATTACTCCAATGCCAAAATCTATGAACTGAGCTAAACAGTTTAGTGATCTTACCCTTTAAACTAAGAGATGTTAAAAGGACTGATGCAGCCAGGGATTTCTTCAATTATATATTTAATTCACCCACCTGAAAATATGATACAGTCAAGTAACAGGGCCACCATTTGAACACTCATCTAAATGATATCTGTTTATTTAAAATGTTTTGCCACCAAGTGGTACTAAAAGCACTATGGTTCTGATTAAAACAACAAGTTTTATCCTGGCAATCTTCCCCCTCTCCTGACATACTTCAATTATTTATTGAAGAGTTTTACTTATGAGGTAAAAAATATAATACCAAGGCTAGCTGTATTTATCCTGTCTCTCCCATATTTTCATCACTGATACTAAATAATGTAATTGTTGCAAGCATCATAAATTGTAAAAATCAATGCTCAGCAGGGACTAAATCCAGCCCTAAAGCCAGAGAGCACTGCAGCCTCAAAAGCTGTCAAAACACAAGTGAACAGCTTCAGTATTAGGAGAATTTTTGGCTAGTGCACAGCTGTCTATTTTCATTCTGTGATCTTCATATTCCTACTCCCGTTCCCCTAACAGTGGTTGGCATTGTAGACATGTCTTTATTGTGACTTAGTGGTTTTGTGGATGATTTTGACAAGCACTGCCAGCTTAAGTACTCTTTATATGAGTTACGGCAATAAATAAAAGGCCTTAGGTAACCTTTCCCCCTCTCCAGAGCTTATTATACAGTGTTTTGGTGCAGACAGTGTTAATACTTTTGTTTTTATCATCTCTGTAACATGGTGCTGTTAGCATTTTAGGAAAGATTGGTTTATCTAGTTTCAATATCTACAGACCTTGTATCATAATGTCAGATCCAATGTATGGTCCCCAGAAGTTGCTGCAGTTAATTTGCACACAGCCATTTGTTCTGAGCTGAGCACATGTCTGGGATTTGGCACCCTCCGTGTGGAGTTTGCAGATGGTTGGTTCCCCTGTGGAATCCTCAAGCCTCTGATGGAGGGGTCAGCTCTTGTCCCACCTACTTCTGCCATTTGAGGGACACACAGGGCTGGTCTATTCACATCTGTCTACCCTGAAAAGAAAATTGGAAGAGTCACAGACACAGAAGATCAAAGAAAGGAGAGTGTGGCACAGTCTAATGAAGAATGCATCTGGCTCAAGGATAGGGAGCATGGGTACTGCTCCCTGCTACAAAAATATTTCAGAAGATCTTTTTTTTTCACTTGAAATGCAACGCATTCCTTGAACTAGGACCCAAAACCTGGGCATTCTGGTAGCAATTTCCAGCATGTCCACTAAGCTGCAAAATCCTTCTTATTCATGTTTGCTGTCATTTGGTCTCTTGTCTTTAAGAAATTGAAGGAACATTTTTATTATTTGAAAGTTAAAAGATGTAAGCTTTTTCTTGGCCTCTGGTGTTCTTTGATTATTTTTCTGATAAGAACGTGCCACGTACCAGGCCCTTCTAATGCAAGTGCAAACACCAATAGTCTCAACAAGTGGAACAGAATGTCCTGGGGTGATGTTATGAGGCTCCCTTATTCCTGAACTGTCTGCCTAATGCCCAAGGACACTGTATCTTTAAAATGGCCCCGGGGGGCAGGGCCGGGGTTCAAGGGCAGGTCAGGGTTTGAGGCTCTGTCCAACGGCTCGGGCTCCAATGGTCTCCGCTGTGCTCGGGAGGGAGCGCACCGGGGGCACTGCACTGCTTCTTGGTGGTTTTTTTTTGTTCCTGCTAGCTGGAAGAAAGGTTTTGGTTTTTTTCCCTTCCCTCCCCCTGGCCTCCCTACCTTCCTTCCCTCCTCTCCAGTCCAGGGAGCCTGCGGGGCGGCCCTGTGTGACAGTTTTCAGAGACACGGTGCCTTCTGACTTGCTTCTTTTCTCCTCCGCCTTGAGAAGACGCTGTACCACTCCAAGTATTGTTCTGTTTCTAAGCATGGTGTACACAGTGCAGGCTGTACAGAGAAGACAAAGCAGAACTAACAGCAAGATTATGCCATCTTTGACATCCAGAGGGAACTCAGTATTTTCAAAAACTGCTGTGCCTGGCCTGAAAGACTGGAATAAACCACTCTCTACTCTTTCCACCAGGGCCTGGGTGTGATTGTTGAGGAGGTCCCAGGTGTAGCAGCCCAGACTAGGACAGGCAAACAAAATTGAGTATATATTCCAAATGATGTTCATTGCCTCGGAGGTTATCATGCAATAGACATAATAGACCAATAAAGCAATTTTTATACCATATCCTGATCTATACAGGAGCATTACAACCAGCAGGTAATTCCCCCTGTGCAGAAAAATATAGAGAGCTAGGTACAAGACCCACGTAAGCATGTTGAGCATCATAGTGAATAGGTGGCTTCTACAATACCAAATTGTAATTCTGACTTTTCTCAGTACCATGCCTGACACTGAGCGCCAAAATATGTACTAGTTTGAAAGCAAACTAGGGAGAGATTCCAAGTCAGAAATACAATTGAATGGAAAAAATAAAAATAAATGCAATAGTACAAAAAAAACCCCCACTGACAGAGTCAGAATACAACCTGACCCCCTGGCAGTCAGGGTGTTGATAGCAGTCCAATTAAATGGTGGCTGCAGTCCTCCTGGAGTGATGGTTCTGTTGAAGCAGTGATCCTGTAGAAGGGTCTGGTCTTCCTCTGAAGATCTAGTGGTGGTGTAGAAGGGTCTGGTCTTCCTCTGGGAATCCAGTGGAAAAAGGCTGCTTGTGGTGTTCGAAATCTCAGATTATATCCAGGATGGAATGCTTGGTTCCTCCCTCTGGGCGGAGCACCTCGCAATGGGATGATGTAATTTTATCAGTCATGGGTGAGACTAGATGGCCCATTAACAGAAGACACCCCCCTGGAGGGAGGATGGGTCATGGGAGAGATAAGATCACTGCCCCACCTGGTTTCAATAGCTGGCCCATTAACAGAAGATACCCCTGGAGTTTATCAGGGATGAGTCACGAAGGAGATGGGGAACATTGTCCCACCAGTTTTTAACAGCTTATGAAGATGGTGATAGAATACATACTTTTGGGCACATCTTACATTGTAACCTAGGGCACCCCGACAGGCCTGCAGGTGGCCCCGGCTGGTCCAAACCCCGAGGAAGGCCAAACTGTTTCACCTGCTGTGAGGAGGAGGACCAGCACCAGAGAATCAACAGGGTTTTTTTCCATCTGCCCTGCTCCAGGCTGCTGTGTGGACTCCTCTTCCCCTTCCGAGAGACTGGGGGGACCAGTTGCCAGCCTGTGTGGTTTTTTCCTTCTCCAGGCATTTGTTGTATTTTGAGTTTTTTTCTGTTCTGCCCCGTTTTGTTCTCTGTTAATAAACAGTTCGGGTTTTTTTTCCACTTCTCACCTGTTGTTAGGAATTGTTTTCATTGGTGGAGGAAAGGGGGAGGGCCTTTCTCTTTGGAGAAGGCGCTCATTCCGGAGCATTTCCTCCTAAAATTTTGTCTCCAAAACCAAGACAAGTCCCAAGAATGTTGAGAAATGTGTTTACTCCACTCCTGTGGGAACCCGAGATACTAGTTATGAAAAAAAAGACTGAAAATGTTCAGCACTTCAGAGCTGCTCACATTTCATAGAATTCTTTTTCTTTAGTTTAAAAACACTTTTAGATATTTTTATTGAAACTTTTTTCCCTTTAACAGAAGCAGCAATAACAAACCTTCAGCAAATAATAATCAATTTATATTTTTTCTAAAAACAAGGCAATGGTGTGCAGCTCTGCAATGTATAATTTCTATTTATAATATATTTATGGTGTATAATCGGTTAAAAATATAACAATGTATTTCAGACTTATTGCGGTGGTTTAGGCCAAATTCAGGGAAATGTCCAAAAGGAACATCTCCTCAAAGGAAGGCAGGCCACAACCACCCCTCCCCCCAATTGGGTTCGGGGAAAAAAAAATGTTCTCTGTCTCTTGCATCCAGTTTTAAAGGCATAGAAAGGCTCAGGAATCTTGTCTGGGCACAGAGCAGTGATAGGGGATACAACAGCATAAAGTCACCCCAAGACACCTATGAAGAAGTTTAACTTTTCATTGTCGTTTTCCACAAATCTGTAATATCATACTGAATGATTGTGTATTTCAGTGTAGAAATTTGGCCTATGATAATGTGAATAGAAACATAAAGAAACATGAGAAATCAACAAGTTTAGATTGCCCTTCTATAATATGCTAATATAAACAATCCACGTAATAACTTTTACTTAAAATTACCAGTCTGGCATTTAAAAAAGTGAATTTTTGTATATGTGCAAAAGGAAAACTAAAGTACCAAATGTCTGGCTACTTTATCAGAATAGCACTTCACATCCTTTAAGAAGCTATCAGTCTATTACATATGACTAATATATCCAGTTTCAATGCAGCATTTATTCAAAATTTAATAGAGATAATAGTAACATAAAAGCTACCCTCTGGATCTTATAATTAAAAGGACAAGAGCCTGAGAGTCATAAGAAGGGAACGTAAAGTTAATTACTTGCTTGTGTGCAGAATAAGAAGTCTATAATCTTAAGTAGTAGCCAATTTATAGGTTTGAATTCCTGAACACTAATGTATTAGGAGAATCATTTCTACTTCTGATAATTTCTTCATATAATTATGATTAGACTCTTAGCTGTAGTTTAATTTACTATGCCACTTCCCAACACGCCCCTTTCTCTATGGTTTTGTTTACCAGAGCAAAGATTTCAGGCACTAATACTGTCTGAAAGCTTACAGTAAATCTAAACAGTAAATATGTTTTACAGTCAGTTATAGCAGAAAATAAAAAGTGTTAGTACTGCGTATTTCTTAGTAGATATAAAATCCAGAGGGGGTAAAAGATATTCTGAAATATTAGCTTTACTCTGTTTACTCTATGGGTAAAACCAAGGTCGATTTTAGAAATAAATACTTGTGTTTTCTCCAGAAATAGTTTTCAGTTAAAGTTTGGTGTCTGTGGCAATTTTCCAAGTTTTCCAAGTTTTCTTTTCAGTGTCAACTCCTCTGGGAGATTAAGAGAAGTCAAGAGGTGTAATGCTGTAGATGCTGAGCCAGAAGATTTTCCAAATTGCTCTTGAGGAATTTTTATTTCCTATTGTCCATCATGTACAACCCTATTTCTTTCCCATTGCACACGAGAAACAGAGGGATGAAAATTTATTTGAAAAAATACTTCAGGATTAAAGCAACAGCACAAACAGATGGTATGATGGCCAAGCTGACAAAGTAAATGAAACTTTTTAACAGTAAAATATAGGAAGGGAAGGAAGGAAGGAAGGNCACCCATATTTCAGAAGGCATTAAATAAGTTATGAAAAACTGCAAGTTTATCAATTTTCTATGACTAACAGGCAGGAGGCAAGACCTTGCCATATTTTAATTATACCCTTAAAATTAGTTCAGACAAACGCCACATGCCTTTTACATAATCCTGAATAATGACAAAATCAAGACATGTTCAGCTGTGTTTATCTCTAATCAGATGTACTGATATTTCAGCATAATTATTGTAATATATATATGCTTAATATGTCTTCCAGCCAGACTAAATGAGCTTGCTTTCTATGACATGTATTCCTAAACTTTCTTTCCTGTCAGTAGTCAAAAATCTACAATAAGCATCACCTAATTTGCAGGACAAATTAAATCTAAGATATGTGTCTGTCCATGATGGTTACGTGACGAACACACTTTTAAGATCCTCATGCAAGTCTGAATGTCACCTTCCATTGCTAGAAAATAAAAAGATTAATTAAAAAGTACCATTATGTTGAAGTGCCACAGATCTTCTTGAATTCTGATTCAATAAATATGCTATTTTCTCTTCTGCTTTTAAGTTTAATTTCCTAATTCTTGTTTTTCTAAAATACTATGTATTCTCTCATGTCTGTTCATGTAATAGTTATATCTACCCAGCCACTTCCACTTTCATTGCCATTTATTTTGCATTTGTAATATGAATTAGATTGTTCTCTGTGCTTTCTAAAATGAAGTGTTGCCATGGCATATAGTTCAAGATAAAATGCTGATACAATTATAGCTGCATAATATGTTGGATTAAAGTCAAATCAAATAAAATAATTTCCCAGAAGTGACATAATACCTTGGTGGATCTGTGTGCAATACTAAGTTATTAGGGCATAATTGTAGAGAGCATGATGTCTAACACAGAAAAAGTTCTCATGATGGTGTGAAAATACAATTACTGAAATAACCTTTCCTTTCCCTGAAATAGACTAAGACATAAGAAATATATTAACATATAGAGGTTATACTTTTAGAAATCATTTAATAGTTTACTTTCACTCCTCTACAGATGCGTCCACAATTCATGTCATTACATAATAATTGATGTCATAACCAGTAACAATGGCATTACCCAGAATTCGCATATGCAGAAGTTCTTTTGGGCTAAGCATCCCTTTGCATAATGAAGAGACTGTATTTTGGTTAGTAAGTAATGATAATGGACTAACAAATAGTAAATACCATTTTAACTAATGATCAAAGAGTTAGAGTATGAGTAAGGAGACCCCATCCATTGTCTTGTATGGCTTAACCATACAGAAAGTGAATATTTGTTCTTCTAATAATGATACATATTTTTTATGGGTTTATACTTGTAATAAATACTGATATATTAAAGACTTGCAGCTGTTTCTGTAACTTTAATACAGACTGAAGAGAGAGGATTAGTAGAGAGGATTGGTTTTATTCTATCAGAAGAATCACTGTATTTGACAGACTTGTAAAAATGTATCCACTGGATTCCCATTAAAAGGTATTTTGATGTAGAATTTTAAAAATCATAAATTGAAGACCAGTTCTCACTGGATTTATATTACATTTTGGAATAAAGATGGTGCAATGGCACTTCCTGGTATCAGAGAGGACATAGTAGCTTTCAGAGTAAAAGAAGGTATTTCATCAGAGAAACATACACAATGACACAATTGCACTTTTTCTTATATTCACTGATAAATAATAGCACTAAAAGGAAGCTTCCTTTTTAAAGAGAAAACATATATATGTTTAATATATAATATTAATATATATGTTTAAAATTCACACAAATTTAGACAACTGCACTATGACATCAGAGTGACTGTAAAATTATCTTGGAATGATTTGCAATAGCATATTCTTGCAGCACTGTGTCACAAGGTCACTCATGCTCATTCTGTCTTCCAAAGGACAGGATGAACGTCTGGGTGAGTGCTACAGCCACGCTGCTCCTTACCAGTGCCTGCTTCCAAATCAATCAGTACCTGTCTTAAATCAATACCTGTCCTATTCATGGCAGCCTGCCAGTTCATCACTCCACAGTAACACACCTGTGGTGTGATATTTTCAGTGGTCCTGTGCCTCTCTTCATTAGGTACAACTTCACTGCTGCTACTTACTGTTCATTGGTAAGTACCTCTCCTTCATTTTTTTCTGGCACTCAGTTTTGCGACTCAGCAGGGTTCATTTCTCACCAATAGCAGTGGAAGGAGGTGTGAATCAGCGAAGGATAATTTCAACCACCCACTGCCCTATCATCACAGGATCAATCAGGAAACAGTATAGTAGATAAGGAATACTATCTTGGAGCAATTGATTTTGTGGTGTTATAATGTAAGGACACATATCTGCTGTACATGTCCAATAATGCACTTTCTGGAAACACTACCACATGATCTTCTGGTTTAGTTTCATTGATTCTAAAACTGGATTTGTGTTATTGTCTAGATTGCTGGGTCTGGATCTCAATATATATTTCTAAGAGTATGTAGTCCACTTGTATTTGGATATAAGGATTTGGATGAATCCTTTTAAAAATCTTCTTTTATTCAGGTTAAGATACAGAGCCAGAACACTCACAATTAATGTCTTTACATTCTTAAATCTTGAATTTTATGTCAACCAACCTGATAGCCTTCTACAAAGAGATCACTGGCTTCATGAACAAGGGGAGAACAGCAGAGAAATTGCTGCTCTCCACAGCCTGGAGAACTTCTGAGAACAGAAGGCTGAGGAGGTGGAGATCTTATCAGTGTGTATAAATACATGATGGGAGGGAAAGAAGAAAAGAGACAGGCTCTTCTCGATAACACCCAATGACAGAACAAGAGACAACAGGCACAAACTGAAACACAGGACATTCTCAATGAACAGCAGAAACCTTTTTACAGTGTGTCACTGGCACGACTTGTCCAGAGGCACTGTGGAGTCTCCCTTCTTGGAAATGTTCAGAAACAGACTGGACATGGTTCTGAGCATCCTGTTCTAGGTGACCCTGCTCTGAGCAGGAGGTCAGACTTAATGGTCTCCTGAGGCCCCTTCTAATCTCAGCACTTCTGCAGTTCTGTGTCCACCCTTCTTTCTTGCTCACTCACATCTGTTGGCTTGTACTAAAGTCCATCAAAAGCAGAATAATTTTAGGAGACTTTCACTGTTCTCTCAATCAATTAAATTAAAACATTTTTTTACTAAAGTTTTTTACTAAAAAAAATTCTCCAATTTATATGCTAAATACATACATGGAATAGGAACACATGTATAACCGAGGACATAAACCGCCCCAGGTAGTGTACATTATTTATGATGGAGTTCAACAGCTTTTTGTATTTCATTTCTCCTTCATCATACAAGCCAGAGTGCTGCTACTGAAGGCAAATGAAAATATTTACAGTAGAAGATCAGGAGAGGTAAATATTTTAGGCTCATGATAAAAAAATAATGCATAGTTTTATGCTTTGGGAATTCATCTCCCATGTCCTGCAAAATATAGTACTGAGACGGGTTATAATGGATCTAGTTTATCTGGTGCAAATACTGTAAGATATGATTTCCCCTTCAGCTAACAAGAATTTGCTAATTATTAGCATGGATGATTAAGTGTTTTGAAATAACAGTGAGAAGGAAATTGCAATGAAAAAAATCATATTAGAAACTTGCAGCAACACTTATTATTCCCATTAAATATGAATCATTTATTAAGAAAAGTGACTGTAAGTGATACACACGCATTCACAGATAACCCAGTGTGAGGCTTATGAAATTAATGGGAAATAGAGCAATCTTTGTAATGTCCTGTGTAATGGCTAGATGGCTAGTCCCTGCTAATACAGCATGAAGCACTTTGAAGGGTCATGGCCTTACCTCCTTGTCTCACTTCTGGTCACTGTACAGCACACTTGGTACTGTGACTTGTGCAGAAGTACCCAGGATGTGAGTCTTTTCCTTGATTAGATACATTCTATAGAAAAAGCACAGTCAGACTTGGTTAAGACTGAAGGAAGTTAGAATGAGTAAAAATTAAATCAGTTGCCCTGGAAACAAACAGAAATGCTAGTGAGTAAGGTCCATATTACAGAGGACATTTGGGTCCCCTATCTTTTTATTTTAAAAAAAACAGGTATAAGGAACTCGAGTTAAAAAAAATGAAATTATTTATTCAAATCCTATTTTACTAATACTATTAAGAAAGAAGATCATAGAATCATAGAATGGTTTGGGTTGGAAGGGACCTTTAAAGTAGTCATCTTGTCCAAGCCTGCTGCAAGGAGTAGACAGTTCAACTTGATCAGGTTGCTCAGAGCCCTGCCCAATCCTGGAATGTTTCCCAGGGATGGGGCATGTACATATGGATGTACCATGGAAATGGTAAATATAAAGATTTTTCAAAGGATATAGTGTCAAATTACTCTCTCTACATCTAATAGAGGGTGGCCATACATCTGCAATACTTAAGTTGTGTTTAAAAAAATTTTAAGTCTTTTAGATGAAATTATGAAGATGTTTTCCTTAGGTTCTCAAGCACCACACTGAGGCTTTCTCCTCCAAAAGACAGGCAAACATAATGATATTTGGCAATACTGCAGAGGGAAGCTTTTTATATGTTGAAACCACTGGGCTATTTACTTGCCTTTAATCTCCTGTTCTCTGCACAGTTCCTGAGCAGACCCAGTAACAGACTACCTTATCTACTCATTAAATATTTATACTTTTCGATGAAAAAAAGTGTGAAGACTATAAAGAAGAACATAAAGTAAAGCATAAAAAAGAAATAGCAAGATGACCTGACTCGAGCTCATTCTAGTGTTTGTTAGAGAAGTTACATTTGGTTTGTTGAGTGTGTAAATCTGTCAGAGGGTGTGGGTGCCCAGGCCCTGGCAGCAGCAGGGGCTCCGTGAGGGGAGGCCGGGCTGCCCCAGCCGGACACAGCCGGTTCCAGCCGGACACAGCCGGTTCCAGCCGGATCCAACCACCCACCGCAGGGCGCGGCTGCGCCCACGGCCGGGGCCGGGGTGCCTTGAGGATTATTTAACAAGGGATAAAAAACACACTGTACAGGCAGTGAGGAGTGAGGAAAAAAAGTGAGAGAAACAACCCTATAAGCTGGGGAAAAGAGGATAAAGAGGGGAGGAGGTGATCCAGGCACCAGAGCAGAGAATCTCCTGCAGCCTATGGAGGGAACACGGGGGGAGCAGACACCTCCACTGCAGCCCATGGAAGACCCCACACCAGAGCAGACTTCCTGAGTGACTGCAGCCCATGAAAAGGACTCCATGTCAAAGCAGAAGAAAAGAGTGAGGAGGAGGAAGGAGCAGCAGAGAGGAACCACTGTTTACTGACCACAGACCCCTGCTCTCCATTTTCCCTGTGCTTCTCAGAGAGCAAGAGAGGAGTCAGGAGAGGGGGGAGGAGAAGTGTTGGTTTAATGTATGTTTCTCACTATCTGAATCTATTTTTATTGGCAACAAGTGAAATTATTTTTCCTCAAGTCAAACATGGTTTGTCTCTAATGGTCACTGGTAAGTGATCTTGAATTTATCTCAACCCACAAGCTCTCTCATTCTACTTTTTGCCCTGTCCCACTGAGGATGGGAAGTGAGTGAGCAGCTGGATGGGAGTTTGGCTGCTGGCCAAGGCTAATTCGCCCATTGTACATGAGTCTTTTTCATCTTAAAATTTAGCTGACAGATGAGCAATCCTTGAATAAAAATATTCCCACAAAGATTGCTCTGTAAAATCCTGATTAGAACATGAATACTTTCCCTTGTGACAATAAAAAGGTAGATATTTTATGTCCAACTTAGATCTCTTTCTGCAGTCTAATTTGGTTTATATTTCATTTCAGCTTTCTCACAAGCTTTAGTTTAAGAAATAACAGGGTTGAGCAGTTAAGACTAACAGGCTATGGTGTCTAAAAAACATTTCTAGCTAAGGAATTTTGTTATTAGTAAAGCTTATCCTTGATTTCATTTGTAAATCCAGATATAAAGCCTGCCTTCATTCCTTCCCTTTCATTTATAATATCCAGATTCCAAAAAAACCCAGGAGTTATGCTGTATTTTATATTTATTATTCTATATTTTGTATCTGACTCTTTCCTTCTGAGTAGGCTCTGTTTACATTGGTTTTCCTCTTACTGTTACACATGATTTCTTCAATTTATCAAAATCGTTATGAGCCTCACAAGGTTCTTGTGATCTCTCCAAAACTGGCCTTGTCAGCATATTTTATCAAGCACTTTCATCTTTAATTCACTAAACACTGAGTTTCTATGTAAGAAAAAGTATAAACTAGAGCTTACAGCTGGGAATTCCTCTGTGACAATCTAAGGAAGAGGCTTCTGTTTCTATTAAAACCAAGCGTTTACTTTCATATTTAATTATAGTCAAAATTTGAATAAAGGTGCAATATAATTTGTTAGAACTATAGACAAAAATGGAAAGGTGGTAAGGTATGCCCAATTTTGTAAGAATTACACCAGCCAGATTAGTGGTCTTGTATATTCTCTCATCTGGTTCTTCATTAGTGCTTCAAGACTACATTGAGTCCTTTAACAGACTGAATCATAAAATAAACAGAACATAAATAAACAAAAAATGTACTTTATTATAATCTTTGATCCTTCATAAAATGTAAAAAGTCTTCCCTTATCAGGAATTTGGGCAACAAATTACCTTCCATGGCTTCCAATGCTTCCTCATTCATAATCCAAATCTTGAAACAATTACTAAGTGGAAGAAAGGTGGGGACAGAATAAACTCATGAATGAATACAGCAATGAATACATGGGCATGTCTGTTGCTTAGGGAATCTACCCACTCTGAGAAGTCCCAATTTATGTTTAAATGCAACTTCCTTCAGTCTAAGGGTTGGTGCATGTAGATGACATACCCTGTTTTCCCTCCCCTCTTACCAGCTGTTCCTTCCTATCCTGCAGTGTCTCACAACCAAATCACACAGCTGTTTGTGAGGTTTCATGTTCTATCATTTAAAAACCTGGCACCAATGGAAAAAAACCTTTAAAGATGACTCATTCAAGAAACAATTGCTTCTAGCATTATTTTCTGTCTTTCACTCACATTCAAGAAACAATTGCTTCTAGCATTATTTTCTGTCTTTCACTCAATCTATTCACAGTTTAACACTCAGGATTTGCAGAATGCTGGCCTCAAGTCCATCAAAATCTCCAAAGAAAAGCTGTTCCAACTGAAGAAGTTATGCTCACGTGTACAGCAGCTAGGGAAGTCTTCTTCAGGGACATTAAAAACGGGTTTCAATTCTCAGCAATCAGTCTTGCCTCCATGTGATCCACCACTTCAGAAATCCACAGATCCACTCACCAAAAACTGACATACTCAGTATTCAGCAAAATTTAATTTTTTCACTACAAATACATCAAATTTCTGTGTCTATTCATCTACAGGCAATTCAGCTCTATTAGAACAGACAATTCAAGGGCACATAACTGTATATATATATATACTATATATATATATGGTGAAGAATACTGAGAAGAATAGGAAGTAGGTCATGGTGTGGTTCCAGCTAGCAAAAGATAAAGAAATTTGAGTAATATAGGAAAACTAGACAGGGAAATGGGAACAAAGGAGGCTGGTATCATCATCAGGATAAAGGAAATCCAAAGACCTTGACAAAAACTAAGGGCAGAAATTGGCAGCAGTGGACCTTACAAATTACTTCCAGGAACTTCTAAATATCCTGGGAAGCATTTTTATATGTTTCTTAGACATGTACGACTATAACCACAGACATGGTGTGACACATATTTAAAATAAAAAAAATAGTATGTTCCAATGCAATTACAGTATAATGCAATAATCTAAGGAAGTGGAGAGAGCGTGAAGAATCAGCCTTATCATACAGAGATACTTGCAGTAACTGTGATATTGTAGCAGAGATTTTAATGGAATGCAAAGCACACCTTAGTATGCAATTGTTTTTTGTTTCAAAATCAAAATCAGCTATAATTTAATCTGTCTTTATTTCACTTAAACTATGGCCTAGTTTTCCACACACATCCATATTTGTACTTCTAAATATATTTACCTGGGGTTTTTTTACTATATGCATAATTTAAACCACCACAAAAAGCATACAAGAAGAAATCAGTGTAAAGAAAAATGTACTCAGAGCTTTTCCACTGAAATTCTGGTTCTGAACTGTCTTTAGTTGAATGACTTTTATTTTTTTTTATCATTCAGTAATCAATACTCCAATCAATAATATTAGGCACTCAGAATTTTAATGATGGAATTATTAAGGGTTTGTTTGTTTCATACTGCCCAATTTTCATGGATGTTTTTAGGGGGAGAGTTATTACCTGATATTCTCATGATTATGGGATATTTATTTCCATATCCTCTTCACCTCCCAATACTGCATTTTCTTTCTCTGTCTCTGATACGAACCCCATTCCCTGTTTCATTTTGCCTATAACAGAACAACTTCTTCTCTTGAATTCTATTCTAGTTTTGGATGGGGTTGAATTAATTTTCTTCCCAGTGGCTGTTATGGGGCTGTGTTCTGGATTTGTGCTGAACACAAGGTTGATAATATAGAGATGTTTTTGTTATTTCTGAGAAGGGCTTGCACAGAGCCAAGGCCTTCTCTGCTTTTTGTACTGCCATGCTGGTGAGGAAGTTGGAGGTGAGTGGGAGATTGGGAGGAGACACAGCCAGGACAGGTGACCCGAACTGACCAGAGGGATATTCCAGAGCATCATGCTTACTATAAAAAGTAGAGGGAAGAAGGGAGACGGGGGGGACATTTGGAGTGATGACGCTTGTCTTCCAAAAGAACTGCTGCGTGTGATGGGGCCCTGCTCTCCTGGAGATGGCTGAACACCTGCCTGCCCTTGGGAAGCACTGAATTAATTCCTTGCTTGCTTTGCTTGTGTGTGTGTGTCTTTTGGTTTCCCTATTAAACTGCCTTTGTCTCAGTCCATGAATTCTCTTTTACCCTTCCAGTTGTCTCCCCAGTCTTGCTGGTGGGGGAGACCGTGAGTGGCTGCATGGGGCCTGGTTGCTGTCTGGGGCTAAACCACGACAAAATGCCAAATAACCTGCTTAAAACACATCCTTTGCTACAAATGAAATAAAATGACAGAAGCTTCCTCTGTTGATAAAGCAAAGCTAGCAGTATAATTTTTGTTGTCCTGTTGGATGCAGGAAGATGATTGCAATTGCACTGTAATGATTTGCCTCTACTTTCATTCAGATAAAAGCAATCCTGTTTTTCTCTAAATCTATGACAAATCTATATTATGAGTCACTTTCTGTAAGGTCGCTGTAGGTGCATTACATCACAGGGAGAGGTACAACTTAGCATTGCCTTTCTGTATTATATCACTGGAACAATTCTGCCAAGTTTTGTCAGCAGGAGGAAGGGTCAGGTTCAAAATCTGTGAGTTCTTTGTAAAATTACAAAACAAAACCAGATGAGTACTCATTCAAGCACCTGAAAAAATGAAACTCGTCCTCTCAAGGCCAAAGGTAGTCAATACTTTCCTCTTCTCAAGAAGTATATATTTTCGTGCATATAATAAAACAAACAAAAATAAACCAAACCCAAAGCATTTATATTAAGGTGAAAGAGAGCACAAACAGCAAGGAATTAGCAAAATGTGATGTATAAAGCACATAATCCAAAATTAATTTTGACAATAAACTTTTTCCTTTGCTTCTTTTTGTGCTGACACAAGTATCCATTGAAAAAATGTCCTGTTGACTCACTTCTTTCTTGGTTTTAGTCTCTTGTGACTTGGATTTATTTTCTTTAGTTAGTGAACGCTTGGACTCAGGAATTCACTTGCATGGGTCCATTTTGAGCCCCTCAATGGAAACACTCAGTGGCTTCTTTGGACATGTATACACAGTTGTTCTGCTCTAATTAGCAGAGCTTTAGTACTAAAGTGCCTAATTTATGATCAGGTCACAGCCATCTTGTACATGGTCTGCTCAGACAAAGGACAGAGGATCTTTCTAAACCCACTCCACATGTGGAGTACACTCATTAAATGACCTCTTGACAACATCTTCAAGCATCTTTGCAATAACCTGGTGAACCATGAGCATCTACTTTCAGATTTGTAAATGCTGTGCAGAAAATTGTATTTTTTTCCAGGTGAGCTGCTATAGATAACAATCTGTAACAATCTGCAGCAAAGAAGTGCCCTTTTATTTTTAGTGCCAAAACTATGCTGATTTTATCTCTGTGCTAATTTTGAGAACTGTTTTAAATTCTCATTTAGCTCTTGATGCAACCTAGAGCTTCAGCAGAATGTGTCTTCCTTGTGATTTCTCCTCTTGATTCAGCTGTAAATTGCAGAGTACTGATTCGGTTTTGATCCAGGAAAACAAATGGAATAAATGGTCCTTAGCCACCACACATTTGTTCTTTCTCATTTCTTTCAGCTGTCTAGAAGCAAGAAGATGGCAAATCTAGTTTCTTTATTTAGTGTGGAAGAATGACTAGTGAAAGCTGAAACACTATCAGCCTTTAAGATCTTTAGACTGGAAATGTAGAATAAATTCTGAGGTTTAGTGTTTGTATTTGTTGGTTCATATTCCAGTTGAGGATCTGTACCATAGTCTAAATTAGCCAAATGTGATGCTATCATCTAATAGGCATAGCAAAAGAATAAAAAACTGAAATATCATTATTTCAAGTTTCCACTGAGCAAAAACACATAACCCTCTGATACTAGAAATGGAGTTGACAGCTTTCTATCAAAGAAGGTAGTTTGTCCAAGTTAAAAACAAAGCTATAGTTGGTTTCAGTGGTGAAGACCAAACCCTAGATGTTTAAATCTCTGAAGTGAATTTCTGTTTCTGTTTGACCTCCTAGATGACCTAAGTTTATAGATGATTTGAAACAGATGATGCAGAAAGAAAAACAATGATACCACCAACAGTTAAAGATTGGGAATGAATTGAGGTTTTTGTCCATATGTTCTTCAGGACATAAAGGCAAGGTTCTTGGACTCACTAACCACTAAATCTGTTCTACTTTGTGGACAGTTTAATTCTTATTCATTACTTGCCTTCATTTGGAGGGTCCTTGTTTCTAGTGTGATAATTATTTTTCTGTGTAAATAAAATGAAATAGCATGAGGCAGAAGAAATAAAGGGAGTTTTAAGAAAATTATTCCCTTAAAAGGTGTCCACTTACGCCTTTTGCCATTTTGTAACATTCTTATCCATGCATATTTTCCCCATAATAGCTCATGAACTTGTATGTAGAAATAAGTCACTTTCAAATCTAGAGAAAGATTTCACTCCTAAAAAAAAAAGGGCTCTTCCTGAAACTAAGAGCAGGAAAAACAAGACTAAAAAAATGAAACATTATGCATGATTTTTTATTAAAATATATGAACAAAATACTGATTTAAAATAAGAAACGCCAGGAGATGTTCACAGTTTCCCTAAGTTTCAAAAAGTCGAAGGACAGACATTTTGCTTGAAAGCTGTGCAACACTGGAATAAGACAGGTTCAGCCCAGCATGCCTGCATCTGTCAGTACTCAGTAGAGGGCATAAGAGGCAAATCATATATCTTAAGAAGTTATTTCTGATTTATTAGAAACATAGCTCTGTATACATTCTGGCTGAAAATTTCCAATACAGAAGGATAAGGTTCATCAAGACAAGATCTTTGATATGGATTCTGTTCATTAGATGATAAAAAGTTGAATATTCTGTTTTGAGGATGTTTCTGCTAAACGCAAACAGTATCTATTCTGTCATTACTGATAATCACAAAAAGCCCTCCTTGTATGCTGTTGCTCTTTTTCTGCAGGGTACTACGGTGACACATTTCCTACAATTTTTTTCCTGATTTATTTCCCTCTTTCCTAAATAAGCATGAAAAGCTACAAGAAGATTAAAGAGGAGACAGTCTACAAAACATATTTGGCATTGTATCTCTTCTACCAGATCTATCCAGAACTTCTGGGTGACTCAGAATGTGGATGAAACTGGAAGTTTATGAAATGAAAAGGGATCATTTGTATAAAACATCAGAAGCTGAAAGAATTGACAAAAGTGATTGATCTAGTCACATGAACCACTTTGCATGTAATTCTGTGAGCATTTTCAAGTGTTCTTAGGCTGTAGCCCATTGGCCCTTCAGCTCCTAGCAGAGATGGTTTATCAACTCTCCTGAGTATCTGTCGTCACTGTATAGGAATTAAACTTCTAGGGAAAAAAATAGTGTCAGTAACCTTCCTTCCCCAATATATATACACCCCATTCTATTGAGGAGCACAGTATATACACAAAATACACCCCATTCTATTGAAGAGCACAACTCCACAGTAATTTAAATAATTTTGCATAGGGAAGGACTGTTAAAGCTATTCCGGTCTCTTGTCTTTTTGCTGTCTTGACATTGTCTTCATTCACAACAAACAGCTACATTTTTTTAAAGTTTATACAGCCTGTTGAAGCAAGATTTTAAGAAAACTCTCAAACACCTAAAAATTCTGAAAAAACTACTAAATTGTGTACAACATTGCAATGTGTTAATTTTGACTTTGAAGGTAATTTTATTTATTTATTGCATAGTTTCTTTATCTCTGTTTTCAGGTAACTCAAGATCTATGCAAATCTTGCTGTTGTTGATTCCCATCTTGCTTATTCAGCTGATGCCACAATCATCAGGAGGTGAGTTCTCCAAATCTCACCTCTCTTTGCCAATAACAAGTTACAGAATTAAAAATTTTGAAGTGTGTTCTAAATTTTCAAGAGTGGATCATGATTTAAGATTGCTGAAACAGCTGAGAATCAAGAACATGAAATTTTATAGATGCAAGAGCTAGCTTTCAACCAGTGAACTGCTGAATGCTTTGGGGAAAATAAGCTTAAAAACAACACAAGAATGGGATCATTCAAATGACGCACTAGAAAATGTTATGGCAGTGGTCTGGTGGTGGTAAGCTGTAACCTTCCAAAAGTGTCTCCAGCCAGGAGGCACTCGGCAGACTACTGCATGCACACACGCACACACAAACCAGACAGTTTCTTCAATAAGTCGATGGCAAAGAGTTCACGGGAGAAGTTTATTCCAGCCACACGTGTGGAGCAGATCCAGGGAGGGACACAAGGAGATGAAGACAGCACAAAAAGAGCACGAAGAAAGAGAGAAGGTGGAAAGGAAGGGACAAGGTTTTTATACGGGGTGGGTAGGGGCGGAGGGAGAGCGTCAGAGACCAATAATCTGAGGGCACAGGGTCGGTACCCAGG
This sequence comes from Gymnorhina tibicen, assembly GCA_013399875.1. Classification (NCBI taxonomy): domain Eukaryota; kingdom Metazoa; phylum Chordata; class Aves; order Passeriformes; family Artamidae; genus Gymnorhina; species Gymnorhina tibicen. Next base: position 105,948 of record VXAZ01004532.1, read on the forward strand.
TGGGACTAGGGTATGGGAGCCAATGGGGAAAATCTGAGGGAGTGGTGAGGGAGCGAGGACCAATGGGGGAACAGGGAAACAGGAGAACCTTCTAGATTAGGTAGAAAGGGGCGGGGAGGCCAACAGGCCAACCGGGAAAGCAGAACTGGGGTACATTTGCATAATGGAACAAAGCATCCTGGGAGATGCCTTTTCTGTCATCATAACTTAGGAGTGCCTCCTAGGGCTCTCCCCTCCAGGGGACGACCCCCATGATTCCTCGGTCAACAAGCCGACTGACCTCCACTTCAGAAAATTCTGAAATACAACTGAGCTAATCTTTTCTAATCTGAGCTAATCTTTATGCTTATTCTGACTTGCTGTGCAGTTCAAATTTGCCATATTGACAGTAGCGGTAATACCAGGATATAGACAAAACAGCAATAGACCTCATCTTTGTGTTGAAAGTGCCAGTAGTAAAAATTAGAGATCGGCATAGTTAGCAGCCCAGTCCAATCCACTAAGGGATACACTTATCTTAAGGGCAGAACTTTGTAAAAACAAAAAGCAAACAAAAAAACCCCCCCCCCCAAAAAAAAAAGCTAGCAAATAATTAAATAATTCTGTAAGAAAATACTTTTCTTCTAATAAATGGTGTATGGTCAAACTATAAGGGTTCACAAGGAAGGCAGTTCTAACTGCCTTCCTCTTTGGAATTTTTTTTTCTCTATGGCTTCAAAATTTCCGTAGTTAAAACATAGCTTCTCTGTTTGATATCCCTTCTGGGTTTTAAATGCAAGCAAATTAGAGTAGCAGTCTTTTCAAAGCAGATAACAGTGAATGTTTGCAGAGTTAGTTGTAATTCACAATGGCAATATCTTTTTAAAAGTTTTTATTTTCACAGCATGGAAAAAAAAATTTCCTGTCTATCTCCAGCATCAGGAAATCATTGTGGTATTTTGTCAGCGTAGAAAATAAAGAGTAGAGCTACATCACTCCTTGGGAGCCATGGAGAAAGTACTTCTGGACACTTGAAGGAATGTAAATTGATTTGTAAGCTATCCCCTTCTTTTTTTAAGTCGGTTTGGCAGGAGGAAGAGTTAGGGGCTGGGACTCTTCCCCTTTACTAGGCCCACTGAGATTGGCATCCCAAAGATGGATGCAGGTAAAAATCCACACTGATGGCACTTGTTTCAGACCCTTCACTGGTAGAACAACCTCAGTTCCAGGGAAAATTCACCTGCATAGCTAAACCAAATTTAGGAGCACATTAGATTCCTTACATTTATACACTCAGCTAAGATGACTGTTATCGGATGGCTGAGTTATCTAATCACCCAGGACTTTCACTTCCAGCGATGAAAAGATATAGGTGTCTACAGTAATTCAGGCTTATCTGAGAACACAGATCAGATTGAATTGCCTTCTGAAAATATCTGTCATTTCCTCTCTTCATTGAACAGCAAAGTTCCTCAGTTAAGCAGTTGAAATTAGGAGAAGTAATTCTGGGTCTGGTAGTCCCAGAGGCACTACACCTTTAAAAGTGCTAAGGGTCTGCTTTAAACTTCTGCTAAAGCAGTACCATGGTTTTGCTATTCTGCTTGTATGTGGTTCTGTTGTTCTCTTAATGGTCTTCTTTCTGGTTAATAAAATTATAGTTCAAAGTTTTATTCACTCTTTACATTTGCTAAGTTTATGCTTTATACTGGATACTAAGCAGATGCGTTACTTCGAAATCCAATACTATGAAAAAGCGATGGTAACACAGGATAGGATCTTCAATTTGTGGGACAAAGTGCTGAATAAAAGCACTCCATTTTACTAGCTGAGATAATCAGTAATTGTAGCAGCTCTTGTTAATAGCAAACAAGATTAATAGAGATGATTCCTTGACAGTTAGATCTAACTGTCGCTGTGTGGCCTGGCTGGTGGAGGAAACTGTTGCTTTTCCCTAAGAATTCCTGGCTCAGGAACTCCTGGCGGTGTCCGGGCACCTCGCATGCAGCTTCTCTCTCACCCGTGCGATGGAAGCACGCGACCAAGCCCACACAGAGCTTGCTAGCTCGAGCGGTATCAGAAGTAAAGAGTCCAGAGATGGCTCTTGCGAGGGATCCGATGTTTATTCTGACCGGCACGCAGGCTGGCCAGGTAGCAAGAGAGCGGGCTCCGCCCGCCAGGTTCCTTATCAAGGGACACAGACAGGGGAGGGACAACAGCTGAGGGCCAATGTGGTGTGACCCAAGGTTAGAGTGACTGTCTGGCTGCTGACCAACCAGGGGGACCCTCCTCACACACGTCACAAGACCAGGTGAGGGGATCCTGGCCAGCTGTCTTGTGGGGGGTGTTAGATCTCTGAATTCACCCACCACTGAGCTGCTGAGCCCCCTGGTTCCCCAGCCATCCCAGCTGGTGGCTCGGGGACTACCACATCTAACATGTTCACATCAAATTGTTTTGGACTCCTTTTTGAAAGTTGACCACTAGTGAAATAAAGTAGCCGATTGAAAAAATTCATAACTTCAATTCCATTGTCCAGATTTCGCCTTATAATCTCAAAACTCAGTCCAAAGGGTTGTCTACATATGGAAGAAGGAAAACTCACTGTCTTAGAGAAAGTCTAATGAAACCAATGACTTAGATTAGATTTTTCACACTAATCTGATCTATCCTGATTTACAACATCCTTTTTCCTATAACCGTAACAGTTTCTGGGAAATGATAATCAATTGGGTAAGCGGTGGGAATACATTTAGGCTTTCTCAATTCATAGCCTTGCTGCTGATAAAGAGCCTCATCAAATAACTTGGTTTTCTCCACATGGAAGCAAGTGACGTATTTTTGTTTTTCAATCAGGCTGCATCAAATAATTCATATTTAAAAGGAGGATTTTTTCACTCGTACATTCTGCAGCCTACTACAAATAATAATCAATAAAAATATTTACAGTTCTCCAAGAACTTTGTGGATGACATGTTTGTTTAGGCACTTTTACAGTTTCACCTCTTTACAATTTTACCTTTTTGGAAAAAAAAGACATCACTGAAATAATACTGCCCTTTAAGCTGACACTCTCCAAAATTATGAGCATAGTCCAAAAAATCACAGAAGTGCTAAGTTTGGGTGGCATCTCTGGAGACAGCCTAGTCCAACTTCCAACTCAGAGTAGGGTCACCTGAGTAGGGTGCCCAAAACTGACAAATCTGGCCTGTATGATGGGAGTGTCTGCATGAGTGGCTCAGGAAGAGCTACTGATACCATTTACCTGGACCTCTGTAAGGGCTTTGGCAGGTTCTCACACATCATCCTTGTCTCTAATAGGAGAGATTTGATGGATGATATATTTGGTGGATAAGGGTTAAGCTGGATGGATGCACACAAAGAGCTGCAGTCAATGATTCAGTGTCCAAACACAAAACAGTATCAAGTGGTGTATCTCCACATCAGGACCAGTACTGTTCAATATCTTTATTGATGATATAGACAGTGATCAATAAAATCTCTTCAGTAAGAAACTTGAGAATTAGCACTCATTTTCCATTCTTTTTTCACAAATATCTGGAGAATGAGATTGTAACAATATTTTGCTTGCGCTACAAATACTGCAAATCTATGTGCACCTGTGTACTTCCATTTACGTGCATAAACATAAAAGATTAATCAACAGGCTAACTTATGCTAATCTTGAATGGAACTGGTCTTCTGATCCTTACTAATTCTTTGTTTCAGAACATATTACTGAGACTTGCTAACAAAGCACATGCTTCACTCACCTCATGTGCTAGCCTGCATAAAGATGAGTAATCTGCTATTGCCTGGTGTTAATGAAGACGACTGTACTACTTTATTGCTTGTTGTTATTACTTTAGATTTGCATAGTTTCCAAAATGTAGTCTCATCCCTTATTATCAAAGGGATAATTTGTGATTCATCTTATCTTTTTTTCTACTTAAAGTGATAGAAAATTGGAAAATAATCTGTGTTCAGACTCAAGTTGGTTAAAAACACATGGTTGTTCATATACTACCATTAAAGTACTTTAAATTTAGGAAATGTTTACCTAGGCCCATTCACATATGCTAAGAAATTCCTGCTTAGTGCTTTCTCTCAGTAAATCTGCTGCGTAAATAAAACCTTCTTAGATTTTGTGGTCTCTTCTCATTTGTCCTGTATCGTGGCTGTATTAGTAAAATCCTCAGACTATGTAATCTTTATCTGTAATGTCCAAAAATATCTTTACCTAAAAAACACACATCCGAAATTTTTTTCCAACAGTTAGATCTAGTATGCATTGACCCTCTGAATTTAATAGACATCACGAGATAAAGAAAGAATTACATCTACAATGCAATGCATCTTTGTGGCATTTTTCAGACAGTATGTTCATAAACCCTGTCTGCTCAGTCATGAAAAACTTCCAGTTGAGCAGTGAACAAAACAGCAAACAATCTTAAGCTGAATTGCCAAAATGTTCCCCACAAATCATTTCTATTAATGAAGTTTTTCTGTCAGATGAGCAGTGTCACTTGCTACAACAAAGCCAGATAGATTCATGTGGCCATAAAAGGCACATGGCCTCTTCTAGCTGCAACAAGACTGAAGTGCATGGCCACAAAAAGAGCTAAGGATTTCTAACACTCAGGCTCTGAAGAGGTTTTATTTTATTCCAGTTTTTGTCAAGACTTGATATAAAGGTAGGTGACAGAATCAGAGTAAATCTAAAGCAAAGAAGACTTTTCCTGCTGGCAAACAAGCAAGAAAGGAGTCAGCTGAGCAGAATGATCCAACATCAAGTTAGAATGAGCTGCTGGAGATATGCAGTGTACCAGAGTCTAACAAGCTCTTAAAATTCTGGCTTTTTCAGCTTTAAACAAGAATTGCTTTTCATCTGTGTCATGGTTTGATGCTGGTTTAAACGCCAAACACACAAAATCCAATTATATGCATAAGGGGAATATGGATTTATTGAGGAAAATGTAAAGAAACTTCGGGGCAAAACAAGGTCCACACTTAAACAGTTGTAATATACAGAAAAGTTTACTACTAACAGAATGAAAAGTGAAAAAAAAGAAATGATAAGAAATCAAAGCAAACCTTTAAACACCTTTCTTTCCCAGTGCCTCTTTCTTTACTACAAACCTCTCACAAGTGAAAACAAAACAAAACCATGGTATTTTTGGTCAGAGTTGTACTTTTTTAAAGAGTCTTTTCTTTTGCTTAAGAAAAGAGGTTCTTCTACTGTAGACAAACCAACAGTTCAGTCCACCCGGAGAAACAGTCTGTTGAAGTGAAAAAGGTATCTCTCCCATGAATCTTTCGCAGTCTTCCCACATTGCCAAGTCATGGGCTACAGGAAAAAAAAAGGGGTTTTAGTCTTTTAAGGATGAGTTATCTCAGCCTGAAAGCAAAGGTTCTCTGCTTCAAATCTCTAACAGCTTCTCACAACTTTTATATTGATGCCCAAAAGATAGGCTGGAAATAAATCCCCATAGACCGATGCCTCTAGAGCAGGTGTTTGTTTATTGCAGCGCTGGTGGTGAGGGGGATCTCTCCTCCTAACTCACCCGCCTTTGTGAGGTGTGGTGCTATATTCATACAGTAAAATTCTGCTTAATGGTGCTATGTCATTACAGCATCATCACATACACGCCGGAACTCATTTACATAGCCTGATCTCATGGTTATTAGATAATTCTTTGTACTGCACATGCACTTCCCCAATTCGGGGATCTTCGGGGGTCTTTGATGAAGGCTTCTAACGTCTTCTTCGCACTTGAACTTTTCAACTTTGTCTT
>VXAZ01004532.1:111959-158359 GCA_013399875.1 Gymnorhina tibicen
TTCAAGTTACATTGATAAAAAGTCATGATTTGGGTTGTATTGATATTAGGGTTACATAGATATCTTATAACCCAAGTTATATAAGCACTTTGTTGTTGTGACCTGAATTATATAGACATCAATATGGCCTGGAGTGGGCCTTGCTTTAAAGTCACAGGCTGCACAAGAATTTCCCATCCCCCCAAGTTTTTCCAAATGGATTAAAGTTCCTTTTGCGGCTTTGCAAGAAGCGTTTTTAAGCTCCGCACCAAAAGCACGACCGCCCTCTTTTCCTGCAGTCTGTTAGCTTCCATCCCACGTGGTCTCGCCCCTCCCTTCTGTTTCTGACCTTGGGGTCGCCATGTTCAGCTTCGTCCCATGGGACTTTACATTCTCTTTCTTCCTCGATGACTTGAAAAGAAAGGGTGACTTTGTCGGCTGCGGCATGTGGTGCTTCTTCGTTTTGGCAAGAGCTGTGCTGGATGCAGGGATGCCCTGCCGGCCCCACCGGCTCCGTGCAGGGTCTCAGGGGCTTCAGATCGTCTTGGCCACGCGGTCTCGGTCACACCGTGCCTGCGGAGCTGGAACAGCGCTCCCCTGGCCAGGGAGAGCCGGCCCCGCGCCGCCGCCAGTGCGCCGAGGGGTCGAGGGGGTCTTGGCCTGGGCCCCGGCCGAGGCCCAGGGGCTCAAAGCCCCCCCCTCCCCCCACCTCCCGGCAGGAGGGCTGGAACCAAGAGAAATCACCACACCCCCACGCAGTTTTTTATATGCAAAAATCGCAAAAGCACGATTAACCCAAAAGCCCATCAATCAACTCAGCTCCAACCTATTATAATCTACAAGAAACTTGGGGAGACAGAACACCACTACTTTAATTTACCACAATAGCAAGTGTGGCAACTGCAATTCCCAGAGAGGTTTGAAGAAATACTAAAGGTATATAATTTTTTTTGGATTCCTAACTCTTGTCATTGGGGATAAATCTTTGATGCCCAGCAAGTCCCACAGAGAAAAAGCCATGTTTGCTACCAGGATCAGCAGTGGTCCTGTTCTGTTTAAGTCATCATGCAATTTCTGGATGTTGATAGTCCAAGACTGAGAAGGCCACTGTGATCTCTGAAATCTAGCATATCTATGGCCACCAGGTTTACCTGAATTTTCATGTTTTCTTTATCTAAACTTTTTCTTGTACCTAATTCACTCATGCTTTATGTCATAATCCAAATTTTACTCACCTCAGGCTCTAATCTTCAGATTTTTTAAATAATCTTGCTGACTAGATTTGGAAAGCTTTCAACTAGCAGTTTTCTGTTTCTTAGGTAGCTACTCAGAGTTAAAAGTCAAGTCTCTCTTTTGCCTCTTCTATGGGCAACTCATCTCAGCATACATCAGAAACATCTGAGAAGACTTTACATTAGTTAGTTTGAGCTCATTCTTACACACTGCCATGGAGTCATGACCTGATTTTCCTCTACAAACTCCTGTTTCTAGAGTATAGATGTGCATTGTCAATGATTTTTTCAGTCTCTTGTTGATAGCGCAGTATCAAACGTAGTAAGATTTTAGAAGAAATAAACATTTTACTTTCTATTCTAGAATTATGAAATTTATTATTCTAAACCCAAACAATTTCTGTACAAATACTTTTTACTTTCAGTGTTTTCTTTTTTGGTGTTTTGTTTTGTCTTTTTTTTTTCTTCTTTTCTTTTTTTTTTTTTTGTGGGAGAAGGTGTTTCATTTACAAAAACTTTTTTCCTTTCTCAGAATTACTCCCATCCCCCCAAGTTTTCAGTCCATGATTGATTCAACAACTATTAAAATCAGTTGGAAAATTAAGGTCATCTTTGGTGGGTTTTAGACCAAAAATAAAAGTCAGCATGTTTACATTATGATGCTAAGTTACAGTGTTAGTTTTGAGTACAAAGAAGATTCATTTCACCTAAAATCTGTGTCTAAAAAGTTAGATGTATGACTCAGTTACTCACTTTATATATAATGGTGTATAAGAAGTATCTTCACCAAATTACTGATAGCATCATAAAATTGGTGTCTAAGATGAGTTAGTTACCTGAGTCACCCTCTCTTAGTATATTTTTCTCTTCACTGACTATAGAAAGGATTATTATCCTAGAGTTAGAAGAACAGCTTTTAGGTATTTCAGGAATGATTCAGGTGCCTATACAGAGATGCTGAAGATTATCTGACCTATCCTCATGGAGCCAACACAGACAACACAGAAGTGGAGGCCCACATCCATCTGCAGCACTCTGAGCATTCAAAGATAAGTCTCCTGAGGTTTTGGGAGGGTAATTTGTCCAGAACCATGAAGGCCATGAGCATACTGGATGTATTCAGATGCAGGTTTGTGTGCCAAACCAGCCACTGAACATAGGAGTGCAAAGGTGAGCAAGTTAAAGTAACAGTGGATTAAAGCGAGGGCATGTTTCCTCAAGATTAGTGCTCCACAAACACAATTGTCCTCTGTCTGAGTGGTGATATTACACAGTGCTGTGCTCTGCAGATCTACCGGTCACTAAGACTGAACTTAATATTAGTTCAACTTGAGGCATATAAAATCAAGCATTAGAACCTCAAAAGCTCTGCCTTACCTAGCTGATTTCTTGAGAAACCTACATTTCGTTTAATCCACCTTTCTTGAATTAAATCACCAGAACAGTGAAGCAAGGATGAAAAAAATTCTCTGATAGTTCAAATAAATTGTCTGATCACTGGAATAATGATTCATTTTTTGCTTTTCCTCCTTCCTTTCTGCTCAATAAATAGTAATTAAATAATGCAAAGTAGAAGAGTTTCGCATTTCCTTCTGGCAACAAGAAGAATGAGCTTAAATGGACACGTTTCGGTCTCTTCTCACTCAGGGAGGACCAGTTCTGGTTTAGGCACTTACATCAGGGACCTGATGAATAAAAATCAGCTCTAACTCAAGATTATTGCTTGAAGCTATGCTAAGGCACATGGAGGACAGGAAGTGATTTGAGACAGCCAGCACAGTTTCACCAAGGGCAAGTCCTGCCTGACCAACCCAGTAGCCTTCCTTCAGTGGAGTGACTACATCAGTCGACAAAGAAAGAGCTACAGATATCATTTATCTGAACTTGTGTAAAGACTTTGACATAGTCCACAAAACATCCTCCTCTCTAAATTAGATTGATTTGATGGGTGGACTGTTAGATGACTAAGAAAGTGGTTGGACAGTCACGTCCAGAGGGTAGTGGTCAAAGGCTCAGAATCCAAGTGCACATCAGTGAAAAGTGGTGTCCCTCAGGGGTCCATACTGGAACCAGTGTAATTAATATCGTCATTAATGACATGGATGAAGGGATCAAGTGCACGCTCAGCAAATTTGCAGATGACACCAAGCTGAGTGGTGCAGTAACACATCTGAAGGACAGGATGCCATCCAGAGGGACCTGGACAAGCTTGAGAAGTGGCCCATGGGAATCTCATGCGGTTTAAAAAGACAAGTGCAAGGTGCTGCACCTGGGTCAGGGCAACCCCCGGTATCAAGACAGGCTGGGGGATGAACAGATCCAGAGCATCCTTGATACAGAGGGGTTTAGGATTTAAGTGTTAATTGCTTATTGTGGGTATTAATGGCACTGCTAAATTTTGCAGCTGCTTGTTAGACAATGTATATTGCTTGCTCAATACTTATTATACTTGCCAAGCAGAAGGGCCATTGATAAGGGGTAGAGACCGTGACTACAGGTCCTGGTTTTGGATCCTGGAACCAGCTGGAACCAGCCCTGGATTTTGGACCTGGATCAGGAACTTAGAGAGCATGCGCAAGAAAGCGGGGTAAAAAGTTCAAGCCTGAGGAAGACCTTTACTTCATCCCAGAGACCCCGGCCCACGACCACCAGGCGGCAGCGCGCAGGCGCATTAAAATGCTAATGACTTTTGAGCTAATTAAAATACAAAGTGGGGACAGATAATGAATATGTATAGGCATATTGTGTAATTTAATGCATATGTAACTTGCGACTCGATAAATACCAAGCTGAGCATTGCCAGGGTACGCATGTCTTTGGAGGATGACCTCCCCGTGTGTCCGGCATCGTAATTGAGTCATTAAAAGCATACCTACTTTACAACTTTAATTAGTTGTGGAGTCTCTCCGCGCATCATCCTGGTCAAGAAGCACTTGAGGGTGCTGGTGGGTGAGAGGCTGGACATGAGCCGGCCGTGTGCCCTTGCAGCATGGAGAGCCAAACCTGTCCTGGGCTGTTGCGGTGCATGTGGTGGTGGCCACTGCGGCCAAACAGTCAGAGGACTGGTGGACAGGCCTCCAGAACACAGAGGTCTAACTCTCACCCCTCAGTTACGGCAGGTTCATATGTTCTCAGTGGTTTTTAATTCATAGGTTTCAAAGTTCTTGGCTTAGGAATTCTCCACCCAGTTTTATGTGTAAGTTCATGTTTATGCATTTCCTCTAATTGCTTATGTATCACTTCTAGAAAGTTTGTTTTTCTTCCATGCTTCATTGGTTGGTTCATGTAATTCCCTCCCCTAAGTTATCCTCATTGGTTATTCCCCTGTTGTTTCCTCCCCTTCAGTCGATCCCCATTGGTTGTTTTCCTTTACTCCACCCCTTACATCCCCTGTATAAAAGCCTGTGTTCTCCCTGAGTCTCTGTCTTTGTCCGTGGATTCTCTACCTGCAATAAACCATCTGGAACCTACACAAAGACCCCTCTCTCATCCCTTGCCTCTGCCGACGCCTTTTCAGCACCCCTGTTTGGGGCTTGCTCCTTGTGAAGGAGCCAGCTTTTTCCTGCTCGCTGCAGCTAACACCAGAGACATCTGCAGCTGGATGCTGTGCAGCCTCGGGCAGCCCCCAGCAGTGTCACTGGGCTGCATCAAAGGCAGCGTGGGCAGCAGGTGAGGGAGGGGATTCTGCCCCTCTGCTCTGCTTTGGTGAGACCCCATCTGCAGTGCTACATCCAGCTCTGGGATCTGCAGCACAGGAAGGACATTGACCTGTTGGAGCAAGTCCAGAGGAGCCCAACAAGATGATCAGAGGGATGAAGCATCTCTGCTATGAGGAAAGGCTGAGAGAGTTATGATTGTTCAGCCTGGAGAAGAGACGGTTTAGGGGTGACCTAATTGCGGCATTCTAGTACCTAAAGTGAACCTACAAGAAAGCTGGAGAGGGACTATACAAGGGCATGTAGAGACATGACAAGAGGAGATAGCTTCAAAGTGAAAGAAAGTAGGTTTAGATTAGGTATTAGGAAGAAATTCTTTATTGTGCGGGTGGTGAGGTACTGAAACAGATTGCCCAGAGAAGCTGTGGATGCTTTGGAGGTGTTCATAGCCAGGCTGGATGGGGCTCTGAGCAACCTGGTCTAGTGAAAGGTGTCCCTGCTCATGGTAGAGCGATTGGGATTGGAACTGGATGATCTTTAAGGTCCCTTCCAACTGAAGACGTGGTTTGATGGATCAGAGTGAATCTATTGCACTGAAGTACCCAACCCTATGTGCATTACTAGCCCATCTCAAATGTGTTTAAAGTGCATTAGATTAAACTTCTTTCACTGAAACGTAAAATAATACATTTGTCTTACATTTATGATGAATTAAGAGTGTGTAGGTGGCAGAATACAACAGATGGTTGACTGTGGAAGTCTCTGCAGAGATTTTCTCTACTTGCTACCCAAGCCTGAAGGAACTCAGTTCAGAATTAAGACACCCAAATGCAGGTGTTTACACATAAATGTCTGCAGGTATGCTGTTTCTTAAATTTATATTCAATGGACTATTATTCAACAGAGTCAATAAAAATTAAAAGAGTTACTCAGCTAACCATAAAATAGATATCTGGTAGTATAATCTGAAGTTGAATTTTGAACACTATCACTAAATATCAACAGTTGACCCACCACTGTGAGGTGATTATTTGTCCATTCTGCCTGGAGAGAGATCCTAGACCAATAGATTACCTCATGTCATGGTTTGACACTGGCTCAACGCCAGGCACCCATGAGAGTCGCTCGCTCACCCTCCCCTACCACAGCTGGGCAAAAGGAGGGAAAAGAGGAAAAAGGGTTAACGGAGGCTTCATGGGCGAGATAAGGAGAGTGGGAGAAATATTTCAAGGGCAAAACAGGCTCAACCTTGGTTGCTAAGTGAAATTTATTACTAAAAGAATCAGAGGAGGGTAATGAGAAGTAAAATAAGCCCTTAAAACACCTTCCCCCCCCGGCCCTCCCTCCTTCCCACTGACAACACAGGGAGGCAGGGCAGAGGGGTTTGGTCAGTCCATCACCAGGATTTTCTTCCGCTGCTCCGGGAGAAGAGTCCTTCCCTGTGAGGCCGTGGGGTCCCTCCCACGGGAGACAGTTCTCCGGGAACTTCCCAGNCACCCACCCGCTCCAGCGTGGGCACCTCCCCCACGGGCTGTGGGTGGATCTCTGCATTCCCCATGGACCCATGGGCTGCAGGGGCACAGCTGCTTCACCATGGTCTGCACCACGCCCTGCAGAGGAACCTCGGCTCTGGTGCCTGGAGCACCTCCTCCCCCTCCTTCTCCACTGACCTTGGTGTCACCGTGTTGTTTTCCCTCACGTTCTCACCTCCTCCTCTGCTCTGACCAGAAGCAAAAACCCCTGTCTTTGTTTTGATTTTCTTCTTAAATATGTCATCACAGAGGCGTTACCAGCCTCTCTCACTGGCCCAGTTCTGGCCAGCAGCATGTCCATCTTCAGAGCCATCAGCCATTGGTTCTGCTGGACATGGTGGGAAGCTCCCAGCAGCTCCTCACAGGAGCCATCCTTGCGGCCCCCCTGCTACCCAAACCCAAGACCTCAGAAGCCAAATTCTTACGTGGCTGGAACTAAATGAGATCAATCTCACTGGTTTTATTGCAAGCTTTTTCCTTTGTCTCACTCTCATATTCATCCTTTGGCCATTATTTCTGCAAATTTCTCTGCTACATTGTGAGTAAGTAGCTAATGTTGTTAGCAGTGGTTGAAAAAAAAAGGGGGACATATCCTGATCATTTTAATTTATTTTCTCAGGTTTCTGTAGACCATTTTCAAAAACAAAGAGGTAAACAAGCCTTGGCTTCTCAATGGAAAAATAATTTGATAAATTCTGCTTTCCTAACATGTATTTTTGGTTGCTCAGGACAGTCAGACTAGGGAAAAATAATCTTTGAAAGCAAAATGACTTGTAATGATGAATCACAGCTGAGAAAGGGGATATACCAAATCATCTTCCTGGCTGTATTGATTTCAGCGTACAGACAGCTCAATCTCTGATGTAATGGGAAGCACTGTCCATGGCACTTCCCTAAGGAGTAAGAGGCTTTATGCTATTACATGAATGTCTCCTAAATGAGGATGAGGATTAATTTTAAGAACTCTGAAGCAAAAACTGTAAGTTTTGCTCTCTCGCACTGTTGGATCTGTTACATAGGAACTCCCACTATTTACTCTCCAAATTGCAGCAAATTGGCCTTGACTTTTTGAGAGTTGGCCTTATCTCATGCAACCCACAGATAAACTACATTATTTTGTGTTGTTTTTCTAAATTAAAAGAGCAAATTATACAAATTAAAGTCCTCCCAAAGTGTTCTGTTGAAATATGCACCTAGACATGCTGAGTTGGGAAAAATATGAACTCTTGATCCTTTTTTCAAATCTGACATAGAGGCCTTAAGTCAACAAATTTTGTTTTCAAGTGATACAGGGTTTAGGATTGTGTCTTTACTGTTGGAGAGTCGTTGATTAAATGAAATACAGTGCAATTTGAGATCTAGTTAAATCAAGCACAAATCTTTTCCACAAACAAATTCTAAGAGTCTACTATTTCCTTCATGATGTTAGTGTTCAAATATATATGCACCATGTATAGCACCTTCATGCTGAAATTCACAATCTCCATTTCCTCTCTATGTCTTTCTTCTTATTTGTATATCGTTCAGGGAGTGGAATATAATAATATGATCTGTTGAGAGCACTGAATCTCCAAATAAAATGTTTCAAGCAGCATGATTTTTGTTGGCTCAGCGCTACTAAACTCTGACTTGGATACCCATACAAATGTAGGCTGTTAAATTATAGGTTCATGTTTGATATTGTTAATGGAAATATATTTTTATGTATGCACAAATACGAACCAATGGCACACAGAACAAAAGCCATATGCTACTTAGATTAAGCATTTATCTGAGTTAAAATCATTGTGTTATCCTGAAACTTGTCATTTTTATTTTGACCGAAACATGGAATTTTTTCTCTTTGTTGAATGTTTTTTGGTAGGTGTCTTGTTAGAGAAACTGACAAAGCAGACTCACACAGAGTAAATTAAAAACAGAGAGCAGTTTTCATTTTAATAGACACAGACGTTGTTAAAATGAGATACCAACACAGCTATGTTACTCTGAGTCTTTCATTATTAGTGTGTGAGTTGTCTTTCAGTATTACAGCAAATACAGCTGAAATTCATTCAACATGCAACAACTGATGCTTCTATCACTCCACAGAAACCATGATACAGTTTCAGAATTGCATACAGCTTCATATATTTATATTACTGAATCATCCCTTTAAGACAGAAGTTTAATCTTCATAGCCATCTTCATGTTTAAACAGGCTGGCAAATTAAAATGAATGCTCTTTGGAGAACAGCTGAAGAATACACTAGGAAATCCCAGGTGATTTCTGATCATGCTTGAGATACTGCATGACTGACAGGCTCGTTCTTCCTTCATGTATGATGCATATAAAAGATCATGTTGGGTGACTTCAAACAGTAGGTAAAAGCCACTCAGAAGAGGAGATACAGATCTGTAGGAGTTTCTGTATTTATGGCACTATAATAAGACCACAATTAGGCATGCTTGGAATGGGCATGGAACTTATATTCTGATTAAATATCTATCATATCAAAAATATCCCAAAAGAAAATGTATCTTAGTGAAGTTATGGACTGGCCAATACCTGACAGTTGCCATTTAAACCTTAAATTGTGCCCACAACTGTCATTTTGCATACATATCACACAGGATGGAGAAATAGTGACATTCCTATCTGACTACTACTTAAAAATTATCTAACACAATCGATCTTGAAATCTGGCATGGAAGACCACAGGTATTTACAGCAGCATGAAACCTTTTCTCCCCACATTCAGTGTATTATGCACTTGTACTCTGACAGTCAAAAGTGCTTGCAAGAAAGTTGCCTCTTACATAAATTTTCTTAGAAAATTTAAGATAGCTACAAAAAAGGAAAGGATTCTATAGTGATTTTACATTAGTTTTACCTTTGTTTGAATGCCACAGGAATCCAGTATTACTACTTTAATTGATTAGTCTCTTAAGAACTTTGTCTTCTGCACCATCACAAAGACTCAGACTGAGTAAGAGAACTTTGGGAGAAAAGACCTTGCTAAGTATCTTTATCCTGCTACAATTAATAACACTACTACAGTATTTTGGCCTTGCCTATTCACTTACTTGGGTTCTTCAACATTTTAACTATCTTCTTTGTAACTCAGATTCCTAAAACCTTGATTTCCAGTCCTTGCTGTAAAAAGCAGGTAATAATTATAATACTTTCTCTAAAATTCTGTTAAATAATTCAACTTTTCCATTTCAGAAAGCCTCCAGTTTATAAAGGAAGAAAACAATGTTTTAAATTTTCCAAGAAATAACTTCTACATGGGCTGTGTTGAACTTATAAATGTCTGCCATTTATTTCATTACATTAATGATGAACATGAAATATTTCAGCTTCCAAAACTGGCTTGACCTGACCATAGGACTTTTTGAGAGGATGAGCTAAGATTGTGGGAGAGAAAGGGGGAAAGAACAAGTGTGGAAAGATGGCTGGGGGTAAATTAGAGGACACTGAGAAGTTACATTTGCATCCTAAGAGAAATTATAACAGTATGGGGATTATAGGGTAAAACAGTTGCTGCTCCCTGGCTGGAATGCAGTTGGCATGCTTGGAACCTATTCCATAATGATCCCCCGTACACACACACACTTGCTAAGGGGATGGAACGCAGGGTGGAGCAGAGTGGAGACACCGTGCCAGTCTCTGATGAAATCCTTGAAGGGAAAGGAACCTGATGGTACTTTGCAGCTGATAAACCACATAACACCTGTCAGCCAGGGCAGACAGGGGAGGAGATGTCCTGCTGCTGAGCCAACAACTGTGGTGAAATCTCTCTCCTCAGATGAACTTGGTTCATTGTAGCCTAATTGTAATATCAATGCACACCTCCATCCCAGTGTTCCTCATCTCCATGGTATGACCACCCCTCACTGGGCACGCACTCTAAATTCTTTTTGACTTTGACTATCTTTAAAAGCAAAGCAAGAAACTTTTACACCAATCGTTAACAAAGATATGTATGACTAGAGTCACTCATGATCCATCTAAACTTAGAGAAATAGTGTAAAACCAAGTTGAGAATGGGGAAAAGTTAGGGAAGACTCCATTGGAACTGCTGGGATCAGTCAATGGGCTGAACCTGTCTTCTGCCCTGTAGGGACACCTATTGTGTAAGAATCACACTCTGTACGCACTGAACATTTTACTGGGGATTAGAGCTTGTCCATGTATTGCTTTGAATATATTTTTGCAGTCAGATACTATCACCAGCAATCCTTGAACTTTAAGTTGTCACGATTTTATATTAATAAAGAGGAATATTCCATAAACTGGTGGTTTGAGTCCTTCACATGGGCTGGCAGTCCCCAGCAGCAGGGAACATACTGGAGTAAAGAGGAACACCTGCTGAGGGGTCTCCCTTTTGCTGCTGGCACATTTCCCTGAGCAAGTCAGTCCTGCCCTCCCATCCAGCAGGACTTCTCAGTGAAGGGTCCCCATAACAGGACACTGACAGACTGGTCAGGCCCAAGTGACTCAGACTTACTGGGGTGCTGACAGACAAATCTAACAGGGTTGAGGAAATCTCCCCTTTTTACATGACAAACAAGCATGACCAGGCATTTCTTTCTGGAATTCCAGATTTAGATATGATGCTTTGGGGCTGGTAGAAGCTAGAGGAACTAATGAGATATGGCAGTAGCACACAGACTATCAGATAGAGATGAGAACACAGCAGTAGCAGTATGAGTGGCCGGGGGGAGTGGTTCAGATATGGAAAGAGAGCAAGATCTGGAAGAGGGACTGGGTGAGTGAGGCCAAGGCAGGCAGGTCCAGGTCAGCAGAGGATAGAGAAAAGTAGCTAAACCATGCTGTTATGTTTTTGTCAGGGCACAATGTCTTTGTACACAGATTTGAGAGCTGACTGAACAGGATAGGATGTGACCATCCCAGCATCAAATCCCGTGATTTCTCCAGATGTCTTGGACTCACTAGAAAGGCTCAAAGTTTCAGCTTGTCCCAGGCATCTTTCAAAAGGTATGTGAACACCTCTGTGATTATCAATTGTTTCCTGTTTGTGCATCCCCAGACTGACTGCTATCATGACGGCTGCAAAGACCAACTCTATGTATGGGTGAGTATTCCCCGGTCCAGTCATCCTGGCATTATGTACTCTGAGTCCAGCTTTAGGCACCTACTCATTGCTGATAACAAGCTGCCTTATTGGGGTGCACACCTAACAGTCTGACCCTCAGGCTATGTATCTTTCCCTTTATAAATGGACATCAGGACTGTCATTCTCAAAAGAAACATTAGCCATTAACAAGGAGTCAACAAAGGTCTTGCTGTTGATATATCTTTCTGACTGAATATCATACCATGCATCAGAAGCATTCTCTGGCATCTGGTGACAATTTGGGTAGGGAAATATCTGTCCTAAGTTATGACACTGCACTCCTCTAGACTGTGCAGAAATGCCCAGAACTGTAGTGGGTCGATGGACAAGTTTTTGACCAATGATGCTTCTTCCAATTTGCATATTTAAAGAGGGCACAGGCACGGAAATTGGGGGCCTTTTGTTCCAGCTTCCAAGGCCTCCAGGCCCCGGCCTGGGCCGGGCCCTTTCTCCCTTCTCCCTTCCCTTTCCCTGGCACGGTGGCGTGGCCCCGGGACGCTGGGGGGAACCGTCCGGAGCCGTAGGCAGCTGACAAACAGCCATGAGCTGCTGCGCGGCCAGGAACACGCGGCACTTCTGCAGACAGACGGCCCCCCTTCCCCCTTCCCTGCACACAGCCCACGCGGCCGGGATTTCATCTGGGGCCGCTGCGACCCCTGCGCTGGAGCCGGCGCAGCACATCTCGCGCTGAACTGAGGAAGACACCAGACAGCCGGCCACATAAAGAGAGTGGGGCTTTCTCGTATGTAAAGCCCAAACAAGATCAACTTCTTAACATGGCAGCTCCCAGGTCAGAAAGAAAGTGAAAGTAGGTCACGTGGGACGGAGTCAAGATGGCGGCAGGGAAAAAGAGGCGGAGGCGCTTTTTTCGCACGTAGCTTAAAAATGTTTTCTGCAGGCCGTGGTAAAAACTGTAATATCACAAACTCTGTGTCTCTTTAATGAAGTACATGGGGAGGTGAGGAATTCACGTGTGGCTTGTGAAGCTATGAGAAATGCCTATGCCAGGCTATATAGAAGCAGTGAAAGGCTTTTAGAGATTTGTGAAGAGAGCCTTTGTTTTCAGGCCAGAATAACTCATCCTTAAAAAGACTAAAACCCTATGTCTATGGGCCCATGAGTGCAGTATAAATAGGCTGTGAGATTTTCATGGGAGAGATGTTTTTCACTGCAGCAGATGTCGGGCGGGGTCTGTTGCTGGTGACAATTTGGAAACCACGTGAAAGCAGAAGCAACTCTTTTCCTTAAATATTGGAGAGACTTTTAAGAACTGTAACACTGTGTCTCGGGGTGACTGACCAAATCCCATGTTTTTTTATCCTTTGTGTGGTTTTAGTGGGAAGGAGGGGGTGCTGGAAGAGAGGGGAGTTTTGCTTTAATTTGTTATTATTTCTTTTTACTTTTGATTCTGTTAGCAATAAACTTTTCTTTATACAGCAACTGTTTAAGTCTGAACCTGCTTTGCCTTGCAGTTTTCCAGTTTTCCTCAATATAATCTTATTTCCCCTCATGAAAAATAACAGATTTCGTGGGGCTTGGTGCTTAGCCAGCTTAAACCACGACATTTTTGGTTTGCTATATCTTGCTAACTGAATATCATACCATGCATCAGAAGCATTCTCTGGCATCTGGTGACAATTTGGGTAGGGAAATATCTGTCCTAAATTATGACACTGCGCTCCTCTAGACTCTGCAGAAATGCCCAGAACATAGCCAGAATGTGTGGCCACCCATCTAGGGAGATGTTAATTTGCTACTAATGAAAAAGATTTCAAAAAGACCATGAAGTAAGCATCTCATTAGCTAAAATTAGGGTCACACACAGGCAAAGAAATCATAAGAAATGGTTAGGTTATAGAAGTTCTGCTTGAAAGTGGTATGTTCAAATTTTCCCCCCAAGTCATCTGAGATAAATGAATGAAATTACATCTATTGTTTAATCAGACTAAACATCCTTGATAAAACCAGGTGCACTCACAAAAGATACTGTATACAGCTACAACACATCTGCACCAATTTCTCTGTATGAAAACAGAAACATGTGGGTAGCATTATATAACTAATTCTGTAGTTGCTTCTCAAATTTCAGTAGTAATCTGCAAAGATCTATGATCAATATTTGACCACCTTATGTGTTAACCTGTACAGTAACATTCTGCATTTTAGACAACCTTTTCTCCAAAGCTCATAAACCTATAAAATCCTTATGCATATCATCAGTTTGATAGACTGAGGAAGGGATGGAGAACAATTCTTTCCAGAGATTCGTTGTCTCAAGAACAATGATGTTCTGTCAATCAGCAATGCATTGCCATTTGCTTTTAACATTGTAATTTTTGTTTTAATCATGTGCCAAAGAGGATAAAAATACTCAGGGTAGAATTAGAATAAACAAATTACAGAATGGATGACATTGCAAAAGGTGGAAACTGTCTAGTCCAACACCTAGCTCAAAGTAGTGCAGGACTGTGTCCACTTTGGCTTTGAGCATCTCCAGGGATTAAGCCTCCACAGCCTCTCTGGGCAACCTGTTGCAATGTTTGACTCTCACTATAAAAAGTTTTCTTTCCTAATATTTAAACATCTTTTTTCTGTGTTTTAATTTGTGCCCATTGCCTCTTGTCCTGCCAGCAGGCATCAATGAGAACAGTGTTCTTCCCCTCTTCTCCATTTCCTCACATTGATAAGATCCCCCTGAGCCTTCTTTTCCCCAAGCTGAGGAGTTCTAGCCCTCTCACACTCTTCTCTCCATCTGACAGATTCTTCAAGCCCTAAATCATCTTTATGGCCATTTGCTGGACTTTCTCCAGTATGTCCGTATTCTGTCTTGTACCAGGGATACCATAACTGGACACAGTACTCCAGTATGGCCTCAGCACCACTGACTCAGTCAGGACATTCTGCTAGGCCCATTTCTCCAGCCTGCTGAGGTCTGTCTGAAGGGCAGTACAACTGGCTGGTGGAACCAACCACTCTTCTCAGTTTTATATTGCCTCCAGACTTGCAGAGTGCAGTCTGCTACCCTATTTAAATTATAAAAGTAAATGTCAAATAGAAGTGGGCCCAATATCACTCTGTGGGGTATACTGCTAGTGACTGGTGTCTGGCCCAACTTTGTGTTGCTGGCCACAAGCCCTTTAAGCCCAGCAAAGCAGTTTTCAGTCCTCCTCACTGTCTATTTCTTTAGCCTATGTCTCATCAATTTTTCTATTAGGATGTGATGGATACAGTGTCAACAGCCTCATAAAGTCAAGATAGGCAACTGCCCTCCCCTTATCTACTGACACAGTCATTTCACTGTGGAAAACTGTGAGGTTGGAAACGTATTATTTTCCCTTTGAAAATCCATGTTGACTACTCCAAATCGTATTTCTGTCCATCAGTTTCTGAGGCATTGAAGAGAAACTGCCTGTCCTGTAATTCTGTAGATACTTGCTTTTGCCCTTCTTGAAGACAGGAACGTTATTTGCTGTCCTTCAGTTGTCACGAGCCTCCCCCAGTTACCATGACCCTTTAAAGATTATTAAAAGTGGCCTACATGGGTATTGGCCAGCTCTCTTGACACATGTATGAACATGCCATCAGATCCCGTGGACTTGTGCATTTCTCATTTTTTGGAAAGCTGGGAGGAGACAGCCTGGACAGCTGACCCAATTAATTGACCAAAGGGATATCCCATGCCATATGGCATCATGCTCAATATGAAAAGCTGGGGGAACAAAGCTGGAGGAAGGGGGGTACATTTGGAGTGATGATGTTTCCCCAGTCACCACTGCGCATGATGGAGCCTGGCTTTCCTGGTGATTGCTGAACACCCACTGGCTGATGGGAAGTGATGAATTAATTCTTTGTTTTGCGTAGCCTGTGTGCGCAGCTTTTGCTTTCTCTATTAAACTGTCTTTATCTCAACCCATGAGTTTTCTAGTTTTTACTGTTCCAGTTCTCTCCCCATCCCACTGGTGCAGGACTGAGCAATCAGCTGTGTAGTGCCTGGTTGCCAGCTGGGGTTAAGCCAAGACAGTGCTACTGCCATGATGTATATTTTCCTTTGACCATTTGGAGGTAGAATTTCTAGTGACTTCTTCCCATAAAGGATATAAATATTATGTCTTCAGTCCCCTGAAGAAAACTGAGAAAGTAAACAACACTTTGTGGTTACTCAGTAATTAGTATTTCCCCATTTGGAAAAAAGCTTTCCTGTGTTTGAATGGGAAAAATAACTAATCTCTATATATAACTGTTAGAATATTTCCTAATTCTATTTTGTAGTCTATGATAGAGAAGTCCAACTGCTGGAAAGTTTTCTCTCTTGCCCCAGTCAAAATGTTACCACCATCATCACCGCTTTACTGCTGTACTTACCACCTTAGTCCTCTGCCCATTTTTTCCAGCAAATGCAGCAGGGTTTCCTTGCAGAGGAACTTAGGGAGCTTGACTAAATTGTTAACCTGACAGGGAAAATAAATTTGGATCTCCTTCACATTTTCTCAATTTTTGTCTTTTAAAGCTTGATCCTGTCACAGGCTGCAGCATTTATGGGCTACAAAAACAACTGGCAGAACTTCCAAGATAAGGCAGAAACAAATAAACCCAACTCAGCAACTGTGCTGAAAGCAGCTCCAACTGGGTAAAAGGTAATTCTGGCAGGGGGAGATCTGCAACCACTGACTCAGGGGCCACTGACACAAGAAACCCACTGACCCAAAAGAAGAGAAACACTGAGCATAGGGACTGATGAGCATGAGAGGCGAGAAAATCATTAACCAACAGAAGAGAGAATACTAATTAATAAGAGAACTATGTGACTTGTAGCCAATGAACACAAATTCCTTTGTTTGCTAAAATGTATAAATAGTTAAAAGTTTTGATAGTTGGTGTGCTTGATTTGAGGAATTCCACTAGCACCCAGGCTTGCACAACTCTGAAATAAATAATCAGTGTCTCACGTAAGTGTTCATTATTGGCTTGTTGAACACCAGGTAACATCTGATTTTTGCAGATAACACATGAACTGAGATCTTTTGCCACAGGTTTACAATCTGAATAAAAATTTGACCATGAAAACATATTGGAATGTTAAAAATGCCTCAAATCCTTACATAACTTGCATGCAAATGGGGATTAGCAGTTACCTTTACTTGCCAGCAGATGCTGGCAGAACACTTTTTCCCTGCGGAGGTTTCTCTCCATTTGCAATTTTAAATAACTTTGGATTCCTCTTTTGATCCATTTATCAACAAAGGTCAAAAGCAAACTTTTTGTTTAGTGTTTCAAACCAGCATTCTAGTAGGCAAAAGGAACATTATCACTTGGTTGTAGATATGTGTGCTCACATACCCTTACTGTTTTTCATGCTGTTTGTTGTTTTTGTCCAATCAGTGGCACAACTGCTGGAAGAATGGGTAAGGTTCTTACATCTACTCAGTCTTATGGCTGGTCAGTCAGGATATTTTACTAGGAAACTGAAGTAAGATGTTAAAAATGCTGGGAAGAACAGAAGGTGAGTTATTCAAATTCTAGAAGTGTGCACATATCTCTAAATCCTTAAGTTGTAACCTTTAGCCTGGAAGTCTTGTGCCAGGCTCATAAGTAACACCTGGATGGATCTCTTCCCCTCCTCACTGAGTATCTTCCTGAAGGACAAACACTAGCGTTGTGAGTTCTGTGTTGGACTCTGGGCTGAGCTTACATGCTAAATGTGTATTTTTTCCTATTGTGGAGCTAAAGACAGCTAGCCCTAGAGGATGGTTCAGTTGTGTCAAGATAGGACAAGCAAGAAAATTACTGTGAAAGTGTTCTTCCATATACCTTTTACCTGCCCACTACTCCTTCATTTAGAGGCATTATGAATTTCAGATAAACATCAAGGTAAATTTACAGCTCTGGCATCTGCTATATTATTTACATATATACACTACAATGTCAGCTGTGTTGTGCTCATGATGATTGATTCTGTGTTTATAACATTCCAGCTGACAGATAATACAGTTGAACAGATTGGAAAGATATTTTGCCCTTAACAGTCTGGCTTCTGTGATAAAATAGTACATTAGATAAATGACATATTATGTTTTGCATTGATGTCTCAGAAGAGTTTTATATCTTCAGTATTACCATTAGGTAAGCAGCCTTCACAGTATGTCATTATTTACACTCATGCAGTATCTTCAAGGGTAGCATCCAAGAGCAGATGTCAGACATTCTAGCCTTGCAACAAAAGCCTCCAGCATATGATAAACATATAAAAGGAAATTTTCTTAAGAAGGCTGTCAGGTCCCTGCCTTTCTGGAGCCTATGAGCCACACGGCACCCAGTGGAGGCAATGGAAATATTTCCATTAACTTCACAGAGCTTTGGATTAGTACTTTCAATTTCTGTAGTAGTCCTGATCAGCCTCTATACAAATGTTAATGAGATGAACTGAACAACGCCCTTAGAAGCTGCAAAGACTGAAGATATTGTTTCATCCATCCGTTTCTGACAAGGGTGAAGTGTCATGATGGAGGAATGTAAGGAGATAGCACACAGTGTCTCAGCATGGGAAATGAAAATGCTCATTATACTCTAAAAAAGGGATTTAGATGGATGAGTTTCTATTGGCTCCCTAATAATTCCTCTTAAGGATAAATCCATAAGAGGAATTAGAATGGCGATAATGACTGAGGTTGATATATATTTGCTGAAACTTCTTTCCTGTCACGAGCATGCCTATAGGCTTTTAAGCATTTTAGTACCACTCCTGAAGTGGAAAATCACAAATGAATACTTGGAAGTAAGTAAAGTGATCACAGATGACCACTTCATGAATTCTAAGAAAACCCCAATTTTCTCACAATGCTAACTAATTGCTATAGCAAATTCTGGATAATAAAGATATAAAAATGAGTTCAAATTTTTGGCATATTTTTGGAAGAAATGTTCTTCAAAAAGTATTAAAAATAATGGTATGGATACTGACCCTTGTGAAGTTTCTATGAAAAAATGTTCATGTCAGGACATACTTAGGAATACTATTTCCTAAGAACCCACTCTTGGCCTCTATCACGAAGTGGCTTAGATAATCTGGATGTCTTGATTTTCAGTGCAAAGCCAAAACTGTCTGCTACTGGGTCAAACAGCACATCTTAAATGTTGTGATTTTCAGGTAGGGAGAGAGAAAATAAGGAAGACAGAACAAAGACATTTAAAGACATAAACAAAACAGTTGTGCATTAGGTGGAGGTGTCTCGCTGACATACATAGTTCATGTAACTCTTCTGCAACAGAAAACACCATGAAAACATAGCAAAAAAACAGCTTACTGAAAGCAATAAAACGTGAATTAAGGTAAATAGTCCCATATGTCTATATTTGGTAAGGTTTTGTCCATTAGGTTGTCACTTGCCAAGATCATATGTCTTGAAATATATATCTTGTATATATCTTGGAAAACTTACAAATTGCTGTGTCCTTCCTTCAAGCCGGAAAGCCTGGGTGGAAGAAGTTTCTCACTGTTCTCATGTTAAAACCTCCTGTGTAAAAACAGAAAAATGTCATGATACCTATTAATTTTGTGAACCCTCAGATCATTTCCTAACATGAAAAGAGAGGACACTTCAGAAAACAAAAACCTTCAGACTATTATAACATGAAGTATTGGTTATACCATGTTTATTTATTATTGATTTCATGTTTGTTTATCTGTACACTTCCAAACTGATTTTATTCCAGTATGTAGTATATTTTGCAGTATACAAACAATTAAGCTATTGGAAAAAATCTCTGTCAAAACTGTGAGAAAGTGAAATCATACATTTCATCTTTGAGCAAGATATGATTAAAAAAACTTTATTTTAACACAAGAATTACTGGATGAAATTCTAATATAATGACACTGAATACCGGACTGAATTAATTCTTTAATTTTGTTGGAATATGATAGATTCCACACAGGAAAACTAATTTGGAAATCTTAAACATATGGAAGTTGACATGCCCTGTTGAAAGAATTAATGAAGTCACTTGAAAAATTTAAGACCACTGTTTGAGTTCCAACTAGTGCCTTGATTCCTTGACAACTAGAAAGAAAAGAAATTCCTACTAAATGGAAAACTACTGCCAACTTTGATGTAGCCAGAATTGCACTGTATCTGCTGCATATGTTTATGCAACTGTAGGTGTATTTCCTTGTTTATAAAATAGTCATATTTCTATTTTTTCTCCTGTGTCTTCTAATATTTTGCATAAAAAAATCAGCTGCATCTTTTATGCTACTTCTCACATTGCAAGACCATAAGTGAAATGTTTTCGCAAGAAGTTAGTATCAGCACTGAAATAGATATTTTTCAAAGAAATTTAATTAAGAAACATAGTATTTTTCTCCAGAATAATTTATTGCCCATCTTAGTATGCTTGTGACCATAATTAAAAACATAACAGCTTGATAATGATCTCAGCATTTCATTCAGTCTTTTATCTCTTTATGTATTACTTTCTTCTTGTTTTGTGACTTAGCATCAAAGGTGTTGCCATAATTTCAAATGAAATAACTTTTAGAGCCATATAATTTGCTCTTGCTCTTCTCATGAGCCTCAGAATAAATTGTCCTTTATGTTATTGATACCGAGTCAGACATCTCTTTGGAATGCTCTCTTTACACACCTGATCAGAGTTTCTGGTGGTCATTTATTTACTTATTTCACTCAGAACAGCAAGAGCAAAAGGATATACTGGACGTCAAATCTACTTTAACACAGAAATGCTGCAACCTGTTGGTCATCTGTTCATAGATGATAGCTAAGTCAGCATAATCATATCACAGGACTGTCTTTTCTCTATTTCACAACTTTCTGCTCATCTACCTATGACAGCAAAGCCTGACAAGAAACCCTGTCTTAATTCAAGACAGAAATTTTTCCTTAGGAATGACCTTCCTATTAAAAATTGGAAATAGCAGCAACACATCAGTGCAATCAATGCAATAGTAACATAAAAATGCTGTTTTGCTCATATAACACATACAGTTATTTGGGAATTTTATAGGAAGTTAAGTTTTGGAAATAAGTAATTTATCGTTCGTGGGCTTCCCTGCTGTGACTGCTATGTGGACAACTTTGTTTCCATGTGCATCTTGCAGGAAGACAAAGGATTGTGGTGTTTTGACTTTGGCTGGCAGAGAGACCCCCACCCAGCTGCTCTCTCATTCTCCCTCCTGATTCGCCCCAAACCGGGCCAAGAGACGTTCTGAGACAAAGTCCAAGAAGTGGGTATTTGCTTTATTCAGCGCGCTGGGTGCGTGGGGGATCGCTCCTCCTAACACATGCACACCAGGCACACAGCAGATTACAATATATGGTTGCAATTTATGCATATTCATTCTTTTCCCTAGAAAAGGTGTGGTTATGTAAACTATTTCTTAGAACTCATTATTATCATTAGCATACGCAGAGCACAGGCACAGTGCTCCCTGGTGGTCACGCTGAGGAAGGCTCGGTGGTCATTTAATGAAGGCTGCATCTTCTTCCTCGCTGTGCACTTTTCACCTTTCTTTCTTAGGCATGCGCAGTCTCTTGATAGTTGTTTCAGCAATTTCTGTACTGGTTTTAGCAAGCTTTGTCCTTTATTTCTGCAAACTCTTGCAACGTTATTCAGGTAGCTTCTACATTGGTTACAATGTATCTTATTCTAGTCTCAGTATACCCAAGCATGCCCAAGTACAATGATTTTAACCCTTTCATTCCTCAACAGGATGAGGGTAGAAAATATGATGGAAACCTCATGGATCAAAGTAAGGACATTGAGATCATTTAATAATTAACATCACAGGCAAAGGAGACTCAGCTTAGGTATAATTAATTTGATTTACTGCAAATTCAAAATATAGTGGGATAGTGAGAAACAAAGACCTCACCACACCCTCCCTTTCCCCGGGTGCAATTTCAGGACTTCATTCCTGACTCCTTTGTGTCTTTCTCCCAAATTCAAGTGGCACAGGTGGATGGATAATGGGCACTGTGATCAGTCCATATGAGGTCCTCTCTCTTGCTCCTTTCTCTCCCACTTTTCCTCTTTGCCAGTCTTTCAGGGTAAATGTGCTCCAGCATGGTGTCCCCCACCGGCTGCAGCTCCTTTAAGGAGTCTGCTCCAGCATGGAGCAGTATATATCCATGGCTACAGCTTCCTTCAGAATATATCCACCTGCTCTGTGTGGTGTCCTCCATGGACAGACAGAATGGTCCCCTCTGTGGGCTGCAGGGGAACCCCTCGTGTCACTGCAGGCTTCTCCAGGGGTTGCAGGGGAATCTCTGCTTTGGGGCCTGGAACAGCTCCTCCACCTCCCTCTGGTCTCAGCTTGGCATTCACAACACTGTTTGTCTCATTCGTCTTTTCCTCAACACCTTTTGTGCAGTGTTTTTGCCCTTCCTTACACACAGTCGCTGAGGTGTCCCTGCCCCGGCTGTGTCCAAGCCGCACTCTGCGGTGGGTGGTTGGATCCGGCTGTGTCCAGCTGGGGCAGCCCGGCCTCCCCTCACAGAGCCCCCTCAGTTCCCGCTGCTGCCGGGGCCTGGGTATGGGAACTCTGTAGAGCATCTCTGGAGAACATTGAACCAACGGCTCTGAGCACAGACACCCTCTTCAGACTGGCAAAAGCCACTTTCTTGACTAGTAGAGCTTCTTTAAAGTATGCCTTTGAGGGTTACATATCTTTTAGACATCTTAATGATTTTCTGTCACTATGGATACAGCCTGCCTGCAACTCAGTGTGGATACAGTGTGCCCAGAGAAGTGAGGCTCTGCAGTAAAAACAAGGATGATCTTTTGTAACTGCACTTCCCACTGTATGATGGGGCCTGGGACCCAGGATGTTGTCAGGAGACTGTCATGACTTGTCCAGCCCTCACACTGTTCCCCTGGTTACTCCAATGGCGTGGACATGCTGGTCAGTAATGACATTACCAGGGAAGACCCGGAATGTACCAAGCATGACTGCAAGGCTCTTGGGGCAATGGTCAAGAACATGGTGGCCCAGGGTTCTTTCTCTGTAATCCTCCTGGGTGAGAGGGAAGAGCTCAAGGAGGCTTGGAAGGATCCTGTGGGTAAACAACTGTTTGCAGACCTGGTATCATCATCAGGAATTAAGTTTTTTTTACTATTTTTGAGGATTTGAGGGTTCCTAGGAAGATAGAGAACCACCTGAGCAAGTGGGGCAAAATCATCTTTGCCAGCTGGCTGGCCAACCTGCTGAGGAGAGCTTTCAGCTAGGAAAGATGGAGAAAGGAGGTGATGATCAACAATCAGACGAGGAAATCAGAGATGGGGGATAAGCAAAAGATGGAGGGTGATGTGGTCAGGAGAGATATGGTAATCAAATCAAAATCATCATGGTAATCATGATGGTAATCATTGAAACAGGGCTGAAGACACTATTTATGATGCCATAAATAAGGGAATGATGAGAGGGCTGCCTTATGGGAGAAGATGTCACACTTCTGGGAAATCAGCACAACTATGGGCTGTACACTAATTCATGTAGCATGGGGAACAAGCAGGAGGAATTAGAGGACTGTGCACAGTTTCTAGGCCTCTACACCACCCATTAAAAGAAAGCACTCATTCTGATGATTCAGATGTACTTTATAACTTTCTCTCATCCACAACACTGTTGTTTTTAAGATATATTGATGAAGTGGTGCTAAACTGAACTGTTGCAACTTCTTAGACTCTGATCTAGCTTCTTTTGTTCTCTGATGTTTTGAATGACTTCTCTGTGGTTACAGCTAAGGATGAGCTGTACGAGTGTTGTTAAGTTGGGTGTAAAAAAGAGACAGTGGAAAAGAACAGATGTCCTTAGAGACAGCATCATTTTAAAGTTAGGAGGACTATAACTGACATAATAGAAAAGGTTTAAGTCACAATTCTTCAGATTTAACCTAGAATCCTTAATCAAAATGACCTCATCCCATTTACCCTGTCAACTATGTCT
Source organism: Gymnorhina tibicen (assembly GCA_013399875.1). NCBI lineage: Eukaryota > Metazoa > Chordata > Aves > Passeriformes > Artamidae > Gymnorhina > Gymnorhina tibicen. The sequence goes on from VXAZ01004532.1 coordinate 135,441, forward strand.
AAAGATACACAAAGCTCAGTTTTAAAGACAGAGATCACATCTCTAAAAAAATAGGGCTTTTGCAGATTAGTCTAGATTTTGAGGCAGCTCTTTTTAAATGAAGTTTATTTTTTATCATTGTACTGGATCTGACTGAGCTGGAGCTCATTTTCACCACAGCAGCCCTCACAGTGCTGTGCTTTGTATTGGTATCTAGAAAGGTGCTGATAATACACCAGTGTTTTGGCTACTGCTGAGCAGCGCTGGCACAGCATCAGAACTGTCTCTCCAGGTGGGCAAGATCTTGGGAGGGGAAACAACCAGGACAGAAGACCCAAGCTGTCCAAAGGGATATTCCATACCATATGATATATGCTCAGATGCAAAAGCATTCATTATTACAATGCTTGTCTTCCAGAGCAACTGCTACGCATACTCAAGCTCTGCTTCCCAGGAAGTGGCTGATGGGAAGAAGAGAATAAAGCTTTGTTTTCCTTTGCTTCTGTGCCCAGCCCTTACTTTTGACTTTATTAAGCTGCTTTTATCTTGATCTATGAGGTTTTTCCATCTTATTGCTTGGCACCACGGATAAGAGCCTGGATCCATCCTCTGACACCTCCTTTCAGATACTGACATTCACAAGGTCCCCCCTCAGCTGTCTCTTCTCAAGTTTGAACACGCCCAGCCATTCTTTTACATGTGAGAGAGATGCTCCAGTCCTTTAATATCCTCTTCACAGGCCTCTGCTGGACCTGCTCTAGAGGCTTCTTGGGATTCTTGTACTGAGGAGCCCAGAACTGGATACTCCAGATGCAGCCTTACTAAGGCTGGGTAGAGGGGCAGGATCCCCTCTCTTGAGCTACTAGCAAAACAATGAGGAAAATGTTTTTATGAACATCTCTATAGCCTAAATTGTCCCTGATGTGCTTATTTCCGTTCCAACGAAGAGCTAAGAGGGATTTCATGTCTTATTCTGGAAAAATACTAAGAATGCAATCTTTCTGTCTTTTCCTGATTACAGCAGACATGTGCATACACATCTCTTGTGAAGTGTGGAAAGACTGGACTTTGTTCCTCAGTCTGGACACACACACACACACACACACACACACACTTTAGAGTGACTCAGGCAGTTCTCTAAGAGTTGTCATTTTGCAAGAGGAAAGGACACTCTTCATATCTCCTGTAGACTTTTTCTACATTGGAGGATTTAAGAATCATCCATGATTTCAAATTTCTGAAAAAATAAAGATTTCATCCAAGAAGTAAAGACATAACATTGATACCAGGTAGCTAGGACAATCTTCTGGAAATGAGGAGGGTTGTTTATCAAACTGGTAACTATCTAATATAAAATGTAGATGGTGAACAAGGAGCAGAATTACAATGGAGTTGCCTTCTCAGCAGAGATGCCTGGTCACTAAATCATGAAAGCACAGTCCATCCTCTGGTCACACTCTCTTAATCTTGAACCAGTCTTGAAAAACAGCTTCTGTAAGGATGCAAAATGCCTGGTCAATACCACCCAAAGCAGCCTTAAAATAATATTCTCATGGAGATGTAATCTCCTGGATCACATGATTTCCCTTGAATAGCACATGGCATACAATTCAGGTTCTCTGCTTTCTTGATGGAAGCTGTAATTATGTGCTACTATACAGAGGGGAAGGAGGATTGGACTGAGCTTGGTTAAGCTTGGCACAAAATTGTGCTCATGTTTGCAAAGGCTTCTGTTTGTACAGGGCAAGCACCAGCTCAGCATCTACCTAAGCCACGCAGTGGAACACAAGTAAAGGTTCATGCTCAGAGTTCTCTAAATTCATCTAAATGTTTTAAGCATGTACAAAATGGGAAAATTGCAGGGAAAGGAAGACTGCCTCTTAATTAAGCATTTAAGCTGTTAAATTTTGTCTTCCTTAATGAAGAAATATATGAACGCATGAAAATATTTGAAAACAACTAAAATTTAAAAAAAAAGTTTTGGCACCAGGCTACTGAATGTGAAACTGGGGGCAGCTGTGAATTTAAATACAAAAAAGTTGATAGGGTCACTGGGAAATAAAATTGTCTACATAGAGTTTGGGCAGTTGGTAGAACTCATACAAGCCTTTTACATGTAAGGACTAATTATGATAGTTGTTACTGCAGTAGAGAACTCTGCACATTTAGACTGTGATGGTTTTAATTACTTTATCTCGTGCATAAAAAAAAGCACAATTATTTATTGAAACAAGTGTGGAGGAAATATTAAAAATAGGTATTTTTAGGCTTATATTTTTAAAGAAAAGCTCTCTGGTCTAGCGGGATTTTGAAGGTTGCAGGGAATTTTTTAATAAGCTTTGAAAGGAAAAGAGCATTTTTATCTTATGAGGGCTACATGTCTTATTAAATGTTCACAAATCCAGAGTTTGTAGGTAAGGGACAATTAAAGAGATCCCAACTATAACTAAACTTCATCATGCTCAGAGGCAAAAAGACATAAAGTAACACCCACTGTGCTTTAGGGGTCTAAGATAAATACTAAAACAGAACTCACATCTCCCCAAGATGAATTCTATTGGTTCTACTTAAACATTCAGAAAGATCTAATACAAATTAATAACTTACTTTTGGATACCTAAAAAGAACTACAGAAAAAATAACCCTACTTTGGTTTCAAAGTCACACAATCAAAAATTTGGAAATAGCTACATTAAGGTTTCCTGTGCTCTCTCAGTTTAATTCTTTATGTTTATTAGATGATAATTTTTTTCCTAAATTTATTCACTTGTAAGCAATACATGCAGTGATACATGCAATTATTTTAAAGTATGGAATTAACAGATATTTGTAGTAACATTTTTTTATTTGTTTATTGATGCTGAAATTTTGGGTGGAATAGCAGTCTTGGGAAGACTTTCTTTTCAGCACCTGTTAGTATGCTAGGATTGAGTTCATATATTAAATAGGTCACTCTTACAACTGTGTTCTGTTGTTTAGGGTAATTTTTAGGGAACGCGGGTGGAGAAACACTAAAACTGAAATAATTTGTAAATGAAAAAGATGAGGAAGAAAATAAAATGTTAATAAAATCTTGTAATATTTCAGAAGGTTTATAAGCAACTTTGTACTTACTTCAACCCACCAGCAAGTCTTTTTTTTATACGTAACATATATTGGTAACATAAATTAACATCTAAGAATCTAAAGCTCTAGTTCTCATTTATTCAAAAACAATGAGTTTTTGGAACTGTCAGATAATAAATCCAAAGTTGGTTTAGTTACACAATCTAGAGTAATGAAGTATTTTAAAACTCGGTATTTTATTATAGCACATAACGTATTTGTGTATACTGTACCATAGTGAAGTGAAAAGGTAGTACTTCATCTTGACATTTTATCTTGTAAGCACTTTCACAGAATTCACACAGAAAAAAAAAAGAAAAAATCAAACCTACATCTTTATTTTGTCCAGTAATTCTGAGATTAATGTTAATTTTTTTGGTTGTTTTTTTAATAAGCAAGCAAAAGAATGTAAGTATTTTTAGTGAACATCAATTCTGGATTCTGAAGTCTCTTGGGCACATTATGTTATTTAATAACTCACTCATGAATAGGAAATACAAGGAAGCATCTGTGAAAAGATAAAAACTGATACAGAAAACATAACACAATTTTAATTAAGTTTGGCAACTGAGTACTGAATTTTTGTTCTAAAGGTGAGTAGCAACCTTGTTTAAGCAGTGAATTGGGCAGGCAAAGTCTATTATTTAATGCATGTGAGAAGTTTTGACTTCAGACCATGGAATATTTTAAAACAATCATATTACTAGGAAAAAGGGATTTGTGTATTTTGTAATGAGGATAAATACACATATATGATAAAGATGTATATACAAGATAACCCCTGCTTCATACATTTTTTTCTTAAATAGACTCCAACTGGGAGTGAACCTCATGATGCACTTCAGAAGTAAACTTACCACAGGTTACATATCAGACAAGTCTCCTGTGGCTGAGAACAGAAATGCGGCTTAGCACTGCACTCCCTGGAGTAGCACTGGCAAACTCCTGACACTAATGCCAGGTTCGGTACCAGCAGAGATTTATGCTAGCACCAAAAACGCTTAAAGCGCATTTAAAATAAATTTTTCATTACACATGAAAAATCTTTACTATTACACATTTCCAGGTCCCAGAGAGAAGAATCTAAAAACCTAATTTATTTGCATTTGCAAGGCCTGTAAAGTTGGTGCAACAGTGAAGGCCAACAATAATTCTAGCTAGTTCCTTATCTTTTTGAGATATTTGCCTAAATTTGGAGTTGCAGTTATAGTTGGACTGAAGATCTAGTTTTATTTTTGGATTCTGAACACAGATACCAGAGAACATGAGAAAATAGCATTAAATGAGTTAGGGAAGGGAATTCAGCATCTTAGTGCGGTTAAGGCCGGATTAGAAATAGATTTAGTGTCTCAGAAGAGAAGGCTGGAGATCTAGGTTAATTTCTGGATTCTTCAGTGCCTAGAGAGCTAATCCAGGGGTATATAAACAGACAATGGCTTCTGCTTACTTTGGAGGCAGATGTGAACTGCTAGTTTAAGAAAAGCTGTAAGATCACCCCAGGAGGGATGAAGGAGCATAATGTTATTGGCAGTGCTTGAAAAGCACAAAGGGCTGTGAAAGACTTGGTGCTAGAGCAGCAAATTGGTTTTGGTTAATTGTCTAGATGTTATTGGGTTCTCGGTACCAATTGGGTTATCAAAAGGATAAAATTTAGCTCTGAGAATATGAGCAGAATTCACCAGCATGTGCAGGGTTTACCAGCAATGCTACCTATGACATGCATGAATTAAGTATATCTGAAGAAAGCTTTTATTTAACCTTGAGAACATGAAAAAGTGAACAAGATTTTTTTTTCAGGTTCCTGCAGCTCTGCACTCTAGAATGCACAATATCAGAGGCTTGAAGTGGGTCACATACACAATATGGTATACTGCACAACTGTAGAGTACAAATAAAATTTATATTTTGTGTGGCAGTTTAACCTTGAGGAACTGAATTTTTAAAGCAGGAACTGAATTTTTCTGTTACGTGTGATTTACAGGCCTAGGATGATATGTTTAGCAGAGTCAAATAGGTCAGAATGAGATGGACCTGGCCAACAAGTCTATTGTTTGGTTTCTATTTCATTTCCGTTCAGAGATTCAGACCAAGACGTACTGAAGATGTGGGCTGTATGTAACTCCTAAGGCTCACGGAGTCAGGGACAGAAAGGGTTAAATTGCTAAGACTATTTTTGGAAGCAGCAAAAACGCAGAAAACAAGATCTGAAAACTGCAGAAAAAAATGTCTTATAGTTGACCTCCTGTCTTTAAAAATCCTAACTGCAATAAATAACCTCCTTTTACCAACAATCAATGCCCACATCAGTATTAGACAGGCTTTCCAAACCATCCTGCATCTTGGTTTAGAAGATCCTGAACTATATTGTTATCAGTTTAGCTCTGGAGCACTTGCTTTATAGCATGATGAAACAAGCAGAAATATAGCTTTAAGTAAGATATATAATCTAAATATGGTTCAAACGTAAAAAACCTCACTCGCCCCTATTGCTAAACATTTATTCCAGATCTGTGAGACTTGCAGTTCCAGTATAAACCTAGATTTTGGGTATCATGTCTTCTAGTTCCTGAGACATTCACCCTTACTCTAGTCTTAACCACAGTTTTCCTTTAAATACCAGCTGTTTTAGTCTATACAGACTGGGCCAATTAACATTTTTCAGCTGCTGATTCAACTGTTATACTCCCTTACAATCACACACCCATCCTAAATTTATGTGAAGCACATTTGAACAACAAATAAAACCATTTATCCAGGCCAGTTGTGGGGTCACCCTAATTCTGCAAGAATTAAACCCACAAAATTCCCAAAAGTTTTCAGCACCTCTTGTACAGAACCTACACGTTACTTTCAATTGTAGCCCTTGTCTCAGCTATGGTTTAAGGACCCATAAATGCCTTTACAGAACCTCTTGGTCCTGCTCAGTCTCACAATAAGCTTAATTTCTTCCTCTGATCCTCTCACTTATTTCTATTCCTAAACCTCATTAGAACAGTAAATTCTCCAACACAATCATCATAAAGATTCTAAAGAAGCAATTCACAACATTCACCCTCATTCTGCCTCTTCAAATTATGTCTTAAAAGACTTCAGTCCCTGCTGTTCTTAGTACTAGCCCATACCATAAAATTAGCCCGAGTTTACCTTTAACAGAGAATTATGCTGCCTCCTCTTGCAGAATGAAACTTCTCATTCAGACCAAACTCAGCTATAATTTGTCTGATCCTACAAATTTCACAGAAAAGACAAAGCCATTATCCCAACTCTGTAGTCATTGTTACTATAATCCTTCTTATTTTTAAACTTGTTAACAGTAGTCTGTTCTACAGGAAGGAGCCTCTAAAGAGTACCTCCTAGGAGATAGCTCTGTGGCTACCCCAGCCTGCTACTGTGCAGTTAAGAGCTTCCTAGGTTATTGTAGGTTGATGATAAGTCTAAGAAAAAAATTTGGCTTTGGTGTTGGTAGTACTATTGGGGAGAGGAGATCCCAGAAATGTCAGGATATAGCCAAAGTGCTTTCACCTGCTCTCCTGGCATCTCTAATGCCCCCCCCCCTCCCAGTTTTGAGATTAAATTTAAGAATAGGAGTGATTGATTTCTTGAGGTTATTGCGAGATCTTGATAAACATGCAAAAATTTGATGAAGGCTAGGTCTGGAATGCCTGTATCCTTTTCTTCTTAACCTGATATGAAAGCATACATCTACCTTTAACCAGAAACAAAAATAAAGTGCTTTCAACTCATCTGAGGTCTGCATGGCTTGTAAGATGCCTTCTGTATCAAGTTCTTCAGTATCTTTCCTGCCCGCATTAATTGCATCACTGTTCCTAATCTTTGGTCTCACTTTGCATCTATTAGTCATAACTGCCAGAGAATGAACCATGACTCCCCCACTCCTGTTGGCACCAGCTTTTATTCCAAGAGTGTGAGCCTTTTTTTCCAATAGTGTATTATTAACTATTTGGTCCCACTTTATAAGACTTCATAATGTGGTGGGCACTATTATCTTACCTAAGGATTTAGGGACGAATGAAATCTCCTGTCTAAGTGTCTATGGTTTTGGAAAAGGTGTGAGGTTCTCAAATAAGACATAGTAAAAACTTAACTTTTCCTGAGCTCTCAAGGGCCAAAGAGGTGGATGGATTCAATGTAGTAATTTCCAGTCTATAATTCCCATCTATTGAATTCTCAGTGTTACTAATTTATTGAAAAATCTGTTTCCGGTTTTAGTAAAGGTTCTACTTAAAAGCATAACAGATTTAAATTCAAAATGAGATGAGCTGGATGTGATACACGTAAATGTTTTTAAGCTGTTTATCTACCTACTAGAAGTATCCTTTGGTATGGTGAAGATGGGTTTTGGCTGAATGTAGGGGTTTGATGAGGACCAGGGACAAGGGCCTGAACTGGAATTCAGCTCCTGATCCAGCTGAGGCCTCCAACACAGCTTCTTGCAGCTCTTTCACAAATCCTTTTGCAGCAATCTGATCCCAGGTTACACAGCTGCACTACATCAAAGCTGGCCTTGACCACGGGTGGTCAAACATCTCAGAGAGGGGAAAGGAATGAAGGGGCTGTTGTTGGCACTCAGGGCCCTGACAACAAGAGTGGGTGGGCAACACCTATCCAGTTTTTTAGCAATACTCTTACCATGAGAGCTGAATGAATGAAATGTATGCTAACAGGAAAGAGGCACCTAAGAAAGCAGATCAGCCTCACAACTCATTTCTCAGTGTTATTTGCTGTCAACATTGTTGCAGTCCATGCAAAAGAGAAACCCCCAAATTAGCCTGCTTATACTTCATCTGCGATAAAGACATCAAAAAGTTCCAACATACACAAAAGATAATTGTAGCACAGTCAATATACAGTCAGATCTCCTGTCACACTTTGTGATATGGTTGAGCTAATCTATTCCAGATCTAACTCTTCAATGTTCTTAATACCCATCTTTTGCTATTCTTTTACTCTATGCTATAGGCTTCCTATTCAGAAGTTCTGCAACCACTGTATAGAAGTGTCCAAAAACATGCATGTCCTTAATCCCAAAACAAATGTCTCTGAAAAGTTCTGAGGCAGCTGCTTATCTTTTCTCCTATCCTGAGGACAGAATCTTCATGTCTGTTACTGTGCCACATTCCTGTAAATCAGGTGCCAGTTAAAGCATCAACAACTTGCTAAAAGTAATAGATCCAGGCCCTGTATATTATAGTCATCCTTCACAATATGCCACAGAATTCCATGAAGATCAACAACTTAATCTCTCTTAAAGAAGTAAAATACAGTGTTGGTCCATGGATACTCTAATAGCTCCTGAGAATGCTTTTCATGTTCAGATCAAGTAAGATCTAGCCTTCACTTTTAGTCAATACTAGACCACATTTTGACATGTGACCTTACATTCCCTACATGAATTCCTGCAACAGGTCTGGGATTTTCCAAACTGTCTTCCACAAACTGGATAGTTTGACAACCCAAGGGTGTCTGGATCACATTAAGCCACTTGAAAGCTCCACAAATGCTTCCAAGTTACTCAGGCTGATTTTATCGGGAGACAGCCATTCCCTGTGAGTTTCAACATCATTGTACTTACCCTGTGAGCTGGTTTCCTTTTTATTGTGGTCTGCTGATCAGAGCAACAGTTTTTAATCCTTTTCCTTAGTCCTGGAGCCTCTTGCTTTTAATGTTCCTCCTGTAGCAACTGCTCTTACTGTGCTCTAAGCTGTTGTAAGTACTCACAGGTTCTCAAAGCTTCTACTAGGTCTGCTGCTGCCCCCTTTAACTGCACTTGTAGTTACATTTGCTGCACCTGTTGCTGGTGGTGTGCTGCTGCCTCCTGGTTTTCTTACCAAGGAACTCTGAATCTGCATTTTCTACTGGCAATGGCCTTGCTGCAGACATTCTCCCTCTCAGGTGGTTTGCCTTTGCCTATGGTCACCACAGGATCACTGGTATCACTCCACTGAACAACTCTTGATCAGTGCTTCAACACAAAGCAAATGCAGCAAGGCTACCCAGGGAACAACAACAATAGAGCCCTTCTTCCTTGAGAAGACATCATTTTTTCACTTATTACAGAAGAATCAGGACAGAATCAATGGCAGCCCCACACTGTTAAAATTCACAAATACTTGAAAAATTGGTATGCAAGCTCTTCTTCACTGAGGTAGGAACTGACAAGCATGTGTGTATCATTTTATTATGGAATACAAACAGTCAATTTGCTAGATTAAAAAAAAAGACACATAAACTCTATTTGAGGGAACTAACAAAATTAGTTCTTGTGAGTCATCACTGTATTGCTGGTAAAGTGAAAGTATTCAGAACAGGAAGAAAAGATTAATTAAACTTGAAACCTGCAAAGCTCACATGGCTAAGATAAAACCAGAATCCAGTAGGCATATAGTGGGTTTTATTTTATTTTATAGTCATGTGGTGGTTTAGGCCAAATTCAGGGAAACGTCCAAAGGAACGTCTCCTCAAAGGAAGGCAGGTTACAAACCACCCCTCCCCGCAACCGGGTTCGGGAAAAAACAAATTTTCCTCGGAGGAAAGTGAAGTAGAAAATAAAAACTATTTATTTAACAAACACACAGGAAAATAATAATAATAATGCTAAATAATAAAATCTCTCACTCTGGAGAGAGAACCTGAAAGATTTTAGAGTCCTTCTGTGGGTGCGGCCTCTCTCCTCCTCCTCGGAGCTGGGTCGGCGTGGGGGGCCCCCTCCAGGCCGGTGGAAGGTCCCCCGGTGGGGTTCTGATGTTCTGGTGTTCTGAACAAGTCCAGAAGAGAAGAAGGGAAAAAACCGAAGTCCCAGAAAAAAAAAACCTCAACTCTCCATCTCTCTCCGAAGAAACAGAGTCAAAAAAGCTGACTGAAAAGTAAGAAGCGATGCTGCCTCTGCCCGCTGCAGAAGTAGCTAATCTCTGTGTCCTTGAAGCACAAATTGTTTTGAAAAGTTCACTCAGTTTTTGTTTCTCTGTCTCTTGCAACCAGTTTTAAAGGCATAGGAAGGCTCAGGAATCGTGTCTGGGCATAGAGCAGTGGTAGGGGATACAACAGCATAAAGTCACCCCAAGACAAGTCAGTATTGATAGGTGGTTTATAAGGCTACCAGAGCTGAAGAGCAAAGCATAGTTGTCTACAAGATTATAATGAAGGTCAGAGATCATAATTGTTATGGGTCTTCGATCTACAGTAGAGTTAGTTCTGCTTCCAATTAAGGTTTCTCAACAGAAACAGCTGAATTTTTTTTAAGAGGGACTTTCAAGATCTCCAGGGATGCCTGTAGGTCTGGAGCCATGACGTTTATTTCCGAAGCAAGTCTGATCACCATATCATATAAGAAATATAGTTGGTTTTCAACAACTCAAAATAAATTATAGTGCATGTGATGGCATCCTAGATTATTATTAGGCAAATGGTTTTGTCTGGAAATGGGCTTGGGTTCAGGACTGTAAAGATCTGGGACAAGTGCTGTACAATTAAAATATTTGATTGAGTAGGGTGAAAGCTGGATTTAACAAGCATAGGGTTTTGGTCTTTTTTGGTGCCCAGTGTGAAGCAGCGGCCACAAGTATCAGGACTTCCACATGGAAAAATTACCCTTGCCTATCAGTTGCTCTTGCTAATGAGGGACCTACCACCTGTGATCACCTCATGGTAAAAATAGATCTCCGTCACCTGTCAAAAGTGATGGAGATGTATTGGATCTCCTTGGAAGGTCCTTGGATTCCCCAGGAAAGATAGACACCAGAAGAGAGCAGAGACCAAGGAACTACCTGGTGCAAAGAACCAGGACTTGAAGAGGAAAGCCACAGACACTCCTGAGGAGTCCCTTTGAAAGAGGAAGAGAGAAGAAAAGGAGGAGAATGACAGAAAATGAAATCAGAAAAAGAATCAAAATCATTAGAGTCCTCAGCTAACAGACTCCAATAAACTGAAAGCACCAAAAGCTTCATCTGAAACCCAGAAAAAAGATCTGCTGCTCCTGCCACTGCCACATATGTCTGTTGCACAGTTTGCACCAAAGCCAACCAAGATGGCCCAAAAAGAAACACGTAACTGAGACTGACAAGCTTCCTCCCACGGACAACACTGCCAGGAACAAGAGCAGCCACAAGGATCCTTTGCTCACCAGGCAGAGGAAAGTGAAAACAAATCACAGAGAACTGTCAAAGGGTGTCAAAGGATCTGCAGGAGATACCACAAATCATTTCCCAGTGCTTTCTTTACCAAATGGTACCTTCAAGTCAAGGAGGCTGCTAATCAATTCTGAAAAACAGCAGTCAAAGAAATACTACTTAGAAAAGACCAAGAGGCTGAAGTACAAAGCTGATGCAATGACCGACAAGGCTGGAAAGGCATTTCAGTACCAAGCAGAGGCTGCCCTTTTATTCATCAAATATGGGATTGCCTTGAAACTGGATGCGCTAGAACCAAAATCACTTTCCAGCATATTCAGCAACACCATAGTTCTCATCAAATTCATTATGACATTGAAACTATTTGCAGACTGCTCAGTATCTTCACATGGAAAAATCTTTGCCATGTTATGAATGTGCTGCCAGTCTATTTTGCGCATGGCCATGTTTGGTTACATTATTCCAGGCTCCTGAATGACCACTTCAAGAGTAATTCCACAGTAAAACAAGCACCTTCTCCAGATGTAGCAAGAAGCACAGACTTGCCTTCTCCTCTTTATCCAATATCCTCTCCTGCTGGTTTTGTGAGTTCTCAGCTGGGATCAAATGCCAGCAACAGCATTGGCAAGAATGGCATTGTCTAGAACAGCTTCACTTCTGAATACATTTAAACTGCTACCATTTGGAGCATCTTGTGTCAGGGTGTTTTGCAGATAACCACAGATTAAGAAACACTTCCTATCATCTGTTTTGAATCTAAGGCCCCCAAACCTTTCATTGGAAGGCACAAGCATTCCCTATTTATTACTCTGCCAATAGCAGTCTTGACTTAATATTGACTTGATTTTGAGCAACAGGACATTTTTAACAGAACAATCTATTTTAATTCAAAGACAATTGTTGCTATGCCTGGTTTCTTGTGGTGGCATGGCAGGCCGCAAGAATCCTGAGAGTGCCGCAGGACATTCCTAGGGAGAGTGGGAGAACCACTTTCCCGCAGCCTTCGGCAGCCTGAGCTATCTCAGTTAATTGTCGGCTCACAACAACGTGGTGACGGTAAAGGAGGCAAGAAGGCTCTTCATGCGTGGAGACAGCAGCAGGTCTTTATTCCATGCTAACTCCCCAAGGCCTAGGACTAGCACACGTGCCAGCCCCCATAGGCAGGGGGCTGGCACATGGCTAGAGCCCAGAGAGAAGCTGGTGGCTGGCAAACCCCAAAGAGAGCACTTCCGGGGATCCCAAGTCCCTATCTTGGGGAACAGGGAGGCGGTACAAGGGCGGAGTTAGGATAATAGAGCCAATAGGGAGAACCTGAGGGAGTGGTTTGGACTAGAGATGGGGGAAGGGGAAGCCACATGGACAGGCAGGCAGGGATATGAATAGGGGTCCACAACAGACAATATCCATAATAATAATAAATTCAATCTCCTTTCTCTGTAAAAATCTAGATTATTTTCCCCACATGTTTTGCTGAACATCAGATGTGTCTGTACTGAGTTTCACCTGCCATTGCAGTGACCATGCAGTCTTATACAACTATTTCCTACTTTTTTCATGGTCAGGCTTTCCTGAATAACTTAATATCAGTAAACACTGTCACATTTCCCAAGGAATGGCTCATTTATGAATATGCTGGAAATTATCAAGTTTAGCACAGATTCCTGAAGGGCTTTGTCAGTAGTTTTACAGAATCAACTAGGTTGGAAAAGACCTTTGAGATCATCAAGCCCAACCTATGACCTAACACCACCTTATCAGCTAAACCATGGCATTGAGTGCCACATCCAGTCTCTTCTTAAACACTTCCAGGGATGGTGACTCCACCTCCCTCCTGGGAAGCCCATTCCAATGCTCAGCCACTCTTTCTGTAAAGAATTTTTTTCTAATGTCTAGCCTAAACTACCGCTTGTGCAGCTTAATACTGTGTTCTCTCATCCTGTCGCTGGTTGTCTGGGAGAAGAGACCAACCCTCACCTGGCTACAGCCTCCTTTCAGGCAGTTGTAGAGAGTGAAAAATTACTGCTTAATCCAACTTATTGCACTGTGAAACTTTACTGCTTACTCCAGTTTCCGTTTTCTGTTTTCTACCCATCTACACGTGTAACAACTTTTGTTCTTATTCAGTAGATGCCTTATTTATGTAGGAGCCTTTTGAGATAGCTTGTTGACAATATCAGTCAGATTTCCCTGATACATGCTTATTTCTCAAACAAAAGCACAACAGGTATTATGGAATTGTAAGGTATGACTTTCTTCTGCAAATTTTGTGTTAATAATATTGCAATATAAAACCCACCTCAACTAAAACCACCTGGACTATAGGAAAGCTAACAACAATGGAAAAAATCCATCTGCTGCACAGCTAAGAGTGAGGAATTCTAATGCACTGAAAAAGAAATGAATCATAGCAATGAAACGGCCTTTTAACTAGACGTGGATTGTTAAATTATTAATAGTGCAGAAAAAGAACATTTATTCAATTAATACTTGTGTTCTGTCTTTAAAAGGAAGCCAGATAAGATACATGGGTCACGTAGGAATAAAGGAAAGATTCTTAATTCACTAGCAACTGAGAAAGATATTAGACAACATCACAACCAAATAAGCATCTTACAGGTGCATAAGATGTTTCCAGTAACACGTAATTGTTTGCTGAGGAAATATCTGGCCTCCTAATTTGAATTTTATTTATTTATTACAGTGACAATAAAACTGTAGAAGACTGAAAACACTGATTTTTTTTTTCACCATTCAGGATGAGGAAATGGAGTGTTAATTGATTAGTCTGATTCCAGTCAGAAGTAAATTAATCAAAAATTATTTCAGAATCAATAAATAAAGACTTAAAAGACAGAATTCTACTTAATCTCAGTTAACAAATATTTTTAAAAAACAAACTTTTTTTCAAACAAGATGGGATGGATTTTTGTAGATAATATAGATCTACAGATAATATAGACAATTTAAAGAATATATATTTTAGGTAATATTTTAGATGGTATATTTTTGTTTACAAAAGTCTGTTAACCAAACAGATACTGTATCATCAAGGAATTAAATACATGCTACTAACATAATAACTCAATGCCATCTTGTAGCAAAATGATTTAATGAATTTGCATTTGAGTTTACTAATAAGAGATACACAACTGAAAATCCAGATACAGCAGTACAGACTAACTGCTACTGTCGTACCTCTTGATGTTTCCTTTTACAAAATGTAGTAGGGGAAAACATGGAAGTCCCACAAAAGAGGGAACATAAAAATAATTTCAGGGTTGTAGAAAGTGTGAGAAGAAACATTCTAAATAAATTGGAACAAGAGTCAGGTGGTCTTGCCTTGAATAAAATGAAAATCTGTGAAAATAGTAATAACTAATCTTTGTAATCTTCCATTAACCCATGATTAATCCAGTGATGTTTGAATAGTTAATTGGGCTGGCTTCATTAAGACCTTTTCTGGAGTCATAAAGTATATGGATATTTCATGAACTGAAAGAATTAGGATCCAGGTTAATATGGTTTTACTGAGTTAAATACCACGTGAGTTTGATTTTCTCTATGTATTCCTTTGGGTAAGATAACAAGGAATCATTCAACTTCCCTCTCATGGCAACAAAAATGTACCTGTTTTCCACATTATCTGGAGCAACTAATCAAAGCATCCATTTGTTCCGGGCACATATATTATCAGTATTGGAATAATGTTTCTTTTCCAAAGTATGCTATACAAAACTCCTTGCCATTCTTGTGGGATACACTGCTGACAGGGTCATCTCACCTGAAATATAGATTAAGATTAATAAAGTGAAAATACTGATTTTTCCATGAATATAAGACCCCAGAACTTTTTGTGATTTTTCTTCATGCCTTTCTGTTCAATATATATCTGCTTGCCTACACAAGGACTTGCTTGTTCAATACAGTGAGTTTTACCTTGTCTGCAGAACAACAAAAAAACCCAAATAAATAAACAGCAGTAATATTTAGTGTTTTGCTACTAAGAAATACCCTAAGTGGATCATGCTTATTTAATTTCTGTTCCTTCACCCAGTTTCTCAGACTGAGAACTTCCTACTACAAGAAGAGAGCAAGTAAGATGTTTTCAAACATGGCAATATTTCATTCGAGGAACACTTCTTTGTTAAAATGCTTCAGAAATATTTTGCTTTCTATCAACCTCTGACAAAGCACATATGCTGCTTCCTAGTAGGTTGCACTGCTCAGATCGCTTCAGAGTCCGGCAGCTGGGCACTTAACGGAACAGCCAATCTCAAGTTTCTTGGCACAGTCAGGAATTGCAGAACATCATGGAGCCACGAACACAGCAGCCTTGGGAAATCTATATTCAAGCTTTAAAGAACCTGGAAACATCTTCAAGGCATCCTGTTCCACGTGTTCGTTGTGCTAGTTCTAATTCTGGGGAATTCCCAAGAATGCTTCCACTTCTGAATAAGATGTATGCACTGTTTAATTTTGGAAAAATCATAGGATAACCTGATTTCCTGAGGTTCTTTTAATATTTATTTTCTACCTTCAGTATCTTTGAAGGCTTTTTATTTGTTTGTGAGATTGTCTCCCATCAAATCTAGTATATTTTGAAATGTTGGACTTTTTCAGAGAATGGAAGTTCCAGATTTTATCTAGCTTCTAATCATTATTACTGTGGTCATGACCCTTTTCCTTTGAGTATTGTTCTCTTGCTCCTCCAACATGTGAGGAATGGACAAAGAAAAGGTGATAAATAGCTCCATCTGAAACAAGGGGTTTTTTCTTTATTGTGAATCTCATGTTTTCAAATAGAATAATTGCAGAGCTCACAGTTGCACTGGGCAACAATGCCCAGGGACCATTTTCATTCTATGACAGCTTCTAACAGAAACATTTGCCTGCAATTTGTGACTTAACTGACACTACCAAAATCATATTTCCACTAAACTAGCACTGCAGAATAAGAAAATGGGCATAAATATCAATATCTATGTGCAGTACCTGATGGCTGTGACAGAAGTCCATCTGCATTCCTTTAATTACAGAGACAAATTCTTCAGTATAACAAAACATTTTACAAAATTTGCATATAAGAGAATGAATATGTTAACCAGAAATTAACATTTTAAGACAGAAACCCTTCTCTTGTGGTATTTGTCCCTAAATCTTTAAAAAAATGGATGAAGACTTCCCCAGATGAGTATGCCAACTGGAAAAGGGGAAAATAATTGCGCTGCTTCTGTTATTCAAGCTGAGCTAAATGTAAAATTTAAATCAATGGCATAAAACAGTGAATAATCAATTCAATTTTTATCTTTCATGTTAACCATATGTGTACTAATTCAGCAACACAAGGTCTTCTCATACCTGTATCTGTTGTTGTTGTTCTTTGCTAAATAAAGTGAAAATTGTAGAAGAGACTTTTATAATGCGATTTTTTTAATACGACACTGCAACACCAACAATAACACATCCCATAAAAAGTGAAGATTGGCCC
This sequence comes from Gymnorhina tibicen, assembly GCA_013399875.1. Taxonomy (NCBI): domain Eukaryota; kingdom Metazoa; phylum Chordata; class Aves; order Passeriformes; family Artamidae; genus Gymnorhina; species Gymnorhina tibicen. The sequence continues at coordinate 152,160 of VXAZ01004532.1, forward strand.
CATTTTGGGATGAATGTCAAATCCAAGTCTATTTCCAGTTTCAGAACCATTTGGCCTCAGTGTTCTGAGACAAACTGGAACACACCTGACATTTTAGCTTAGAATAAGACAAAACTGGAAGTGAATACTATTACTACTACTACTACTACTACTACTACTACTACTACTACTATCACTATTACTACTAGTAGTGCTACTACTAAATGACCCCTCAAATGAATCAAATGTTTTGACTGGTCTCAAAATGGTATTATTCTTTTATGTGTGAAAATTTCTCCATTAAAGAATATGAGTAATTTTGGCGGGGGGTGGGGACGGGATCAGGTCAGGAAAGAGGCTGAAAGAGCAGCCGTAATAGCAAAACATTCAGTAGGTATGTTATAGCTTTTTAAAAATAATGTAATGTGAGACAGTCACTTTCTGTGTTAGGAGAAAGACCAGATTGTAATGGTCATATAAATTTATGTTTTAATCTTTTCTCTTTCTTTGGACTAAAACTAAAGATATTGATAATTTCAGCCCATTGCCATACAAGATCTAAAAGATCTTGCATTTATAAAAACAGTGGATTTGAGGGGAAAAGAAAAAAACCTTTTTATTCTGTTGTGTAACTAAGTTGATTTCACTGTGGTTCTGCCCAACTTGTGTGGATTCTCTGCTGCCTCCAGTGGAAGCTGTGTACAGCTGCTTGACCATAAAGACATGGAACTGTTTTTTAAAGCTGATTTCAAGTCTTGAGGCTGCTTTTTGAAGCTGCTGCAGTTCCCAGATTCTGATGCTTATTTCATTCCCATTTAGGCCATGATGCAAAAAAGGTCATATCGGTCCTACCAACTGGTAAGAGTTCCCAAAGCTTTTGCCTCTACCCCTTGCAACACAGGTGGGACCCACAAGTTGTGACTATACCAGAAGACAAATGTGAAAACTGCCAGGGAGGTTTCCTGGCACTGTAACCCAGCCATCAATACTGTGAAATTGTTAGGGCAGTCCCTGGAATGTGGTTAGTCTGTGACAACTCTCCTGATCGATCCCTGTGTACTGTTGGGAAGCCAGGCAGCCCAGGAAGTGTTCCTAATGAGTAGTTTGCGTAAGGCTGTCCTCTTGCTGGCAGTAAGAAGGATGGACAGGATGGATGTGGCCTATCCTGTGCCAGCTGGCTTAAGTGCCACAGACTTTATCAGTGCTCTTGAGCGCATTATATTTATTCCTGCAGATGCATCCTGTGTATTCCAGGTCCTCGGCTTCCCGCAGTTCAGCTGAACCAGAATGTTTTCTCTCCTCTAAAGGACAGCAAAGTTCCATACAAGAAGAGACAATATTCATTACCCTGGGCTTGTGGATGTACAATACAGTATATTGAAAATATATTCTGCACTTTCATATCTTTGCATCACTTCAAGTGCAGAATCAAGAAAAGCTGCAAGTTGAACTCTGAAATCTAGGGACAGCTCTTAATAGTCTTCTGTTGCTGTTGAATAAACTTTCTGGCTTTACTGTGAAGATAGCTTAATCCCATTATGAAGCTGGTCACAAGGAGGCTGCCTGGGTACAGTTTGGGACTGCAGTGCTGGTTTCTAGAAGAAGATAATCTCTGGTCAACAGTGAACATGTGTAGGGGGCTCAGTGCTGCAAAGTAGTTGTAGAACTGTTTATGGCCTGAAAGATAGCTGCCTAGAAGGGGATTAATCCCCCTTCCTTCCTCAGCAGCTTTTGTAGGCACATGATCTTCCAAAGGGGGTGCTTGCCTACAAGAGGTCTCTGTAATACAGTCTGGCCGATGGGCCTGCTTTGCATCTGATCTGTAAAAAGTCATCCAGCTCTCCACTGGATAGTCATGAGGCCTGCTCACTTAACCAGCAGTGTGCTTGCCTACTGATGACCTGCAGAAGGAAACAAGTACCTCTGCTTTTTATAGTTCTTGATGCTTGTGCTTAGCATTCATATGCTGATGGTGAGTCATATGGGATATCCTTATGTTGCCCAAGATGGCATTTGTTTTTCAGCATAAATTTTTTAAGTGGTGCAAAGACAATGTGAGATAACATTCTCAGATTTAGAGTACACTATCAAAACATGTCATCATTTATCTGCCACGGCTCTAAAAACCACATGTGATCCACTTGTCTCTTCAAGCTAAGAACCATGGCTGTGATAAAAGACGAAGCTACTCCGCTTCTAAAATTCTAAGTTCTTATGTACACTGAAGCCATCCTCTTTCTTTTGGCACAGAAAGACCAGAGTAGGCCAGAGACTGTAATGCACTCTATCAGCTAATGAGACATCAGCTAGGGCTTTTACTTGTAATCTTAGTTTGATGTAGAGTTTCTGTGGCTGCAGCTATATAACCCTAAGTGAACAGACAGGAGTCCACAGTGAACCCACGTGTAGCAGGTTCAGTGCTGCAAAGTAGCCATGAAAGGTCGTTTCTTAGAATGGCATTAACCCCTACCCTCACTTACCTGCTTAAAAGTTCAGGGTCTGGTCTATGTTAGAGTATTCCTGTAGGCAATAGTATACAGTTGGAGAGGTTTGACTTGCTTCACTGGGGCATTTATCTTTGCTGTGTTAAAGAAAGTATCTCTGAAAACTTAAATAGAGAATAATTCAGAGGAGTGGTCTCTGGATATTTCAGGGGTTACCCTGAAGACCATGAAAAGCATCTAAAAAAGTGAGACTATCCTCTCAAGACACAAATTTCCTCCTGCTGGTTCAGTAGGATTTCCAAAGGAGCTTTTTGTGGGTGCAGCACTGCTGCCCTGCTGCAGCACTGCAAAGCTGATTGAACATAATTTTAAAACTGGCTCAATAACTCATGCATTCGCCAACTCAGAGCTGTCTTTAGCATTGAATTTACAGGCAGAGAAAAGTTCTAGCCAAAAATCTGGTTGGGAATTTTTGTTGTGGTTTCTTTTTTTAACTTACTACCAAACATCAAGCCGGCCCTGGCTGCAGTTCTGATGAAACATTGGGAACTGTATCAGAGTTCTTCAGTTTTGGTTGCAGTGATGATTAATGGGATTTTAATCTTGTTGGCATTTGCATCAGGTAGGAAGTGGGGAAAGCCCTTAAAATGCTCAATTGGCTTTAATACCCCTAACATCTGTTGCAGTTTTTGTTCTAGTTATATATGTTCTCTGGCTGATTTCAGTGCTATAGGAATTCTTAATGCCTCATCTTTAGTCTCCCCAGCAGCTGTCATTGGGCATTGCCTCTGAGAGTTGGAGGCTCAGAGAGATGACTGAGCCAGGTGCATAAATATTATTTTATACTTATGTACAATACATTATATTGAAAACATTCTACATTTTCATTAACTGGGAACAGAGATTTTGAAAAGTATCATCTGTTGGAAGCAGTGTATATATTTTTCTATACAGATTTTAAAAGTAAATATCACACATCCAGATTCCATGTGTGTGGTCAACATTTTGTGAGTTGAATTGATAGGTCAACCAACTGATAGCCACTCAACCCAAGAGAATTACCAGCCTCATCTCATTCCATAATACTAACTACTGGGATTGGCATGTGACCTGAAGATTAAATACTGCTTTTCTTTTGTGAGGAGTGTAAAGTCTGGTTTTTAAACCAAGAGTTTTTAAAGTTTATGTAATGTTTAAGAGAAAAAATGTATTTCAAAAATTTTTTTTGAGGTTCTGAGGTCATTAAAGAGCAATGCAAGAAGCATTTCTTTAGCCTAGTCATATGAATGTCCATTGGAATTTTCTTCAAGGTGTACACTCAGTTCATGTATTGGTTATGAGCCTGATTGAGACAATCAGCTCTGCTCTGCAATCACTTCAGAAAATGTTGCACTTGCTTTTATTAAATATAGATAGGAACCCTTATGTCTGATATAATCAGCTGAAACAAGAGCATGCTTGAAACTGTAGGGCTCTTAGCATGAAAATTTCACCAGTCTTAGACAACAGAACCAAAGAGAACACATTTTCTTGTTTTTGTGTACACCATGTAAGTAAAGGAAGTCAAGATATCTTTCCTTTTCTGTCTTAGCATGGCATACTAGAATGGCATACTAGAATGGAATTGGTGAAAACAGTGACTAATGTGTGTTATTTAACAAAGCTAGAAATTCTGCCTGGCATTTGGTCTGAATCCCAAGTGTAGTGCCTCTGTTTCATAACCAAAGGAAGAGGGAACAGTACACTCGCTAAAACTATCCACCAAATGCTGCATTTGATCTCCTCATTTGTGTATGCTTACTTCACGAGGTTCTTATCCTGAGGATCACAGTGTTTTCTTTAAAGACGGGGTATTTTTAATAACATTGTAGATTGATCTATGCATAGATTTTGATTGTGGAAGAGTTAACTAACTTGACGTCCTGTAAAAATAAGACAAAAAAATCACATCACTTTTAAATGAAAACCCCTCCTCCAGGACAAGCCAAAAAACTAATTGCATAGCATTAACTCTAGGCATCTGCTTTCTCAGGTACATGTTGCTTTTTGAGACCGAGTTTCATATCTCCCTCTCCACCTTCTTTCAAGGAAAGCAAGCAATTTTTTTGTCCTGGCAGGGAAGGTGTGTTCATCTTTCATCTCTGCCTGAAGGGCTTAAAACTTACATCTTGTAATTCCTGGAAGAATGCTTTCTTCACCATCCTGACTGTTCAGTGTTGACAAGAGTCAGGCACTTCCCGGTATCCAGGGAAGAAGTCCAAGAACCTGTGAGCAGTCATAGCAAACAGTGCACCTACTCACTTTAGAAGCCTCAGGAGTCACACTGAGGGTGGGTGGAAGGCTTGGGGATTGTAGTTTTGACAATATATATGCAGAGTAGGAGCTTGGTAGCATATAGACAGTTATCATCTAGATGGCTAGCTTAGATGGAGCCCTAAGAAAATGTACTTAAGAAAATATAACCTGTTGGAATATTAAATTACCATCCTAAACCTATCAATGGGAATTTCAATTTAACTCTATTGAAGTCATGAGAGCTATTATATATCTTTGAATAATTCAATGTAAACAAATCAGAATAGACCCTTGCCTCAGAATCTGCATGCAGAAAAAGACAAAAAACTGTTTATCTACCTCATATCTCAGCTAATACCTTCATTGTACTTCAAGTCTATGTTTACATTAGCAAATTTAAAAGGAGTATTCCTGAGCATTGGAATTCAATTGTTTATGACATTAACTTGTCTTTGGTGTGTCTTAGGGCAGTTCCAGCTACCCCATTCTCAGACTCATGGTGGAGTTACCTCATAAGAGGGATTAATGCAGTTTCTGCTAATGTCCACTGTCTCTTCAGAAGGAAGACAGCTACATAAACCACATTATTCAACATTTTTCTGGCTGTTCCTTGACAGCTGATCTTCATGCCAGACGTAACAGGCGTCTGGGTACATCTAAGATACTAGAAATGATGCAGCCTAGCATTCCTGACTTGAATTGGTGTGTACTCAAAACACATCCTTATATGATGATCAAAAACCACATAGAAATTGTAGCTGTAAGGAAGGGGAGAATCCATCCAGGTGTTTAGCTGAATTCCTCTTTCAGTTCTGCAGCTGTATCTACCTTTTTCCAAAAAGATTACTTTGGGTCAAGGTATACTTGCCACATAATCTTAGAACAGAACACCAGGCTGTATTCTGCCTGCCTCGTTTTCCATCTTCCCTGTCTCCAATTGGATCTCAAGGTGTCAATATTTGGAATGACTAACATGTAAATACAGCCATACCAAGTCATGTCATGCAAAGGGACATTCTTTCTCACTGTTGAACTGATTGTTCACTTTCTTTTTTTCTCCTCTGTCTTAAGGTGACTGGAAACAAACCATGAAGCCAAGAGGAGGAAGGATTCTGGACACCTGACAAAGCAGTCTTGTTCAGTCTTGCCTCTGGGTTTCTTTCTTCATCATGTGGTGTGTATTTTACTTTTTTTTTTTTAATGTTTTTGTACTTTCTCTGTGACAGCATGGGCTGAGATTTTTGTAGTAAGAGACATATATGCCATTCATATATTGGTTTTGAAGAGAAATCGGTTAAAATAGTAAAGTAGTTGGGGAACCCAACTGCATACAATACAGAGAAATCCAGGAAATGAATTTTTGGACGCCCCATCTCTGGAAGCGTTCCAGGCGAGGCTGGAGGGTGCTGGGAGCAGGCCGGGGCGATGGTAGGTGCCGCTGCCCGCGGCCGGGGATCGGCCCCGGGCGCTCTCTGGCCCCGG